>CP137667.1:21505764-21610764 GCA_037976565.1 Mesocentrotus franciscanus
ATTCTACCGATGAGTCTTAAGAATAAAACAAACAAACAAGAGAAACTAACATATCGCAAAAGAAAGCATTAACACATAACTATATACAAAATACCAAATATAGATAACTCTAACAAACATGCCCCAGATTTTACTATCTTAATTACTGTATTTAATTTCCTTGTTTTCATGAAGCCCTTACCAGTGCTGTGTCCATGAGCAAACCAAACTTGTATTGTCTCATACGTTACTGATCACATCTAGAAATTCTAGATATATATGATGACTGTGATAGGTACTTAGCACATACTAGAGCTTATTGGAGCGGAAATGGAGTGGCATGGCACAATTGGTGTCAATTATTGTTCATGACTCCGCAATACTTAGTAATTAATTGGACATCAAATGAACAAATAGATTTGACTTGCCCACATGTAGAACGGTAGTTTATCAAGATATGACATGTTTAATAAATCTCCACAACTATACCTAAAACATATCCGACCTCGTGTTGAATATATACATGTACATTTACACACAGCCTGAAATAACATATATTTTTACTGGATGTATAACATGCGACAATATTACATGAAATTTTTGCAAGGGAGTATTACTCATATTACATGCGCAATTACTCAGAGTATTTACAGTGTGATTTGTTTTAGAACGTATTTTTTTGCATAAAACATATCACACTAATGTTCTACATATAACGAATGGAAAAGTATTCAGAATAGTTACAGTGTGATCTCTTTTTAGAACGAAAACGCTAGATTTCGCATGTTCATTTCATTTACCTCCACAATCAAAAGCAGGCTATTTAGTGGTAACACATACAAATATTACCTGATAGATAATAAATTCATAGAATCCACAATGGCTAGGATTTTTAAATGATTGTAAGCACTGTAAATCTTGAATCACACATACATGTACATATAAACACACACCCACCCTCCCACGCCTCTTTAGCACTCGCATTTTTTATATTAATATCGGAAATCCGTACCCATACTTGGCAGGGGTATATACAATATACAACTATAACAGAATACAAAATGACGGATATATTCGCTTTACAAGTTTATATTTAAACTAAATACTTTGTACTCCCCCCAAATGAACAAAATCATCGACCACAATTATAACAGCAACACAATGAAAAAGATCCCCCACAAAAAAGGGTGAAATTTCATTTATACAGGTACAATACCCGTTTGGTTGCATTCATCGTCACTTGCCAGATTGCAGTTATCACAGAGTAAGATTCCTATGATCATTATGATACTCCTGCCTTTTCCTTCCAACTAATTTATTTCTATTTCTCGATAAAACATGATAGAAATGTTTACATGAAATGAATAACAAATGACATTTGCAATATGACAAAGAATATACAAATTATTTGTAACCATGCGGTATTTTGGAGTAAAATGCCGATCATTTCTTTGACATATTATATAACACAACGCACTTACAGGGCAAGTTCTGATACAAATCTACAACAAATGACTACATAAATGAGCAAACTAATTGAAATATCAATCTGTCTAAAAGAGAAACTTTCTCTGTGTCACGTTAGAAATAGTACGCAACATTGTACATGCACATTACTTAAAATGCATGGTGTCCAATGTAAAATTTTATGTTAAATGTTGTACTATATTATATATAACATATTACCATAATGAAACGTTAAAAAAAACATTGTAATTGAAAATACATCTATACATAATTCAAAAGTTTACAATGAGCACACAGTAATAATAAGGACATATTATATTCATGTAACATATATCTCTGCTTCAATTAAACATCTTGCTGTTGCAAGATATGCAGCTAAAAGAATTAAAACTATTGTTATATGAATTATCAACGTAATAACTGTCCAAGACAGCTTACCAAACAACAGATGAATCTTGGTGGATTTCGGTGGCTCCTCCTCTTCGCTGCTTTCCCCACGAACTTCATCTCGATCTCTATCTTCTCTCTTGTTCCATAGAGCTTTACCGAGAGCGGGATTAAATATTAATCGGCCTATGGAATGGATGATTAGCAACATTTGACAATTAAAGTCATATCACAGGAGAACAGTTGAATTAACTTTAATTAGTTAGAATAGTAGAAAAATGGCTGTAGCATTTGGATCCTCGAATTTCATTATTATAATAATAATTATTATTATTAATATTATTATTATCATTATTATCATTATTCCGGAAATAAGTAACGAACATTGAAAATGTTAATTGTAAACTGATTTTGGATTAGAAAAGGGAAAAGCATTTGCAATAGTTAGGTTTTAGAGCTCCAGTATTCCGCTAGGCCTTAAGTAAACGAAAATTGAATACTTACCAGTTTTGATCGCATAAACGATGATGAAGAACAAGAGACCTTTTATTACGAGAATTATCCATACCATCCACAATCCTGAAGGCGTGTTCCTGAAGTTCGTGTCTGTATTGATGAAATTAGGTATCACGCAATTGCAAATATTTTAAACAGCAAGTCGTAGTTAATGATTAGACTTATCCTTACATGGTCAAAGATGAATATTCTTTTATAAAAGTCTAATGTAATGCTTTGTTTTTTAAGTTAAGCAGTGTTTATATAATAGCTAGTATACACATGGAACAATTAATATATAATTATGTATGTAGTTTGTTTGTTTTTGTTTGATTGGTTTTATTTCTGCGTTCAAAAGATACCAATTCAAACTCAAATTACAAAAATTCGAACAATAACAAATACAATGAATAACATGTTTACAAAAGTAATTAAATAGAAGGTCATGTACAATTATATCATACAATAAACATGTACGAAGCATACACAAAAGATAACAAATATATAGTAAATATTTTTCAATAAATTAGAGAGGTAATTTAGAACGCAGGAGACCACCATCGTGAGCGGTAAGGCAGGAGATGGATGGTGACCTCATAAAAAAAGAAGAATTGGCGACATAACTCTCTTGGGAAAACTGAGTGATCAAGTGGGTGCAGAAAGCAGCTGTATGCTAAAGTATACAATTAGTCACGGATTTATACTAATTTAAAGAGTGGGGAGCGTACGATTGTATTATTTGTCGCTTAAGTGTAGCTTTTAAGGTGTAGATGGTTGAACAGGACTTTATATTGTCGAGAAAATTATATCCAAATGTCCGGACCAGAATGTCTAAAAGATTTATGTGTTATTGATAATTTGGAATTTGTAAGGTGGAAGTTTCCAGATATGAGAGTAGGGTACGAATGAACAGAAGTGATAAACCTAAACATGTTATCAAAGGATGGGGGAAGTTGATTATTAATGTACTTAAACATAATGACTGCTTCTTGAATAGTGTTCAAATCGATAATTTTTAGTGTTTTAAGTTTGTAAAATAAAGGATCAGGGTGAGCTAAGAAATGCGAACCTGTACAAATATGTATGGCCTTCTTTTGCAGTTTAAAAATAGAATTAATTTTTGTCGAACCACAATTTGCCCATACAATATTACAATATGTTATATACGGGAGAACTAGTGTATTATGAAGTAGAAATAAGGTTGCATGGGGTAGAAGAAACTTTAGCTTGGAGATTATTCCAATACTTTTGGAAATGGACATTGTAACGTGGTGTAAATGCTCATTCCAAGTCAAAGTTCATCTGTAAGTACTCCCAAAACCTTGGACTTAGTTTTTTTCTCTAGCAGCATATCATCGATTTTAATATATATCGGTGTATCTGTATTATGAGAATGATGTTTACAAAAAATGAAATGGGTCTTTTTTGTATTACGAGAAAGTTTATTGGACTTAAACCAGTTTTATACTTTGTTAATTTCATAATTTAAAATATTGTTTAAAGAATAAGGTCTTTATGAGAATAAAATATATTTGTGTCATCGGCAAATAAGATAAAAGAAAGAAAGGGGATGTATTGATAATATCATTTACATAAAGAAGAAATAATAGTGGACCTAAGATGGAGCCTTGAGGAACACCGCATTGAATCAAAAGAGGATTAGAATCATAACTATTGAATGTAACATATTGTTTTCTGTTTGTTAAATAATCGTTAAACCATAAGAGTGGCTGACCCCGAATTCCATAATGACTGAGTTTGGAGAGTAGAATAGTGTGATTGAGCGTATCGAATGCTTTACTCAAGTCACAGAATATACCTATTACATGTTCTTTGTTAGCTATGGCACTTGTAAATTTGTCATGAATTTGAATAATGCTAGGTCAGTTGAGTAATTTTTCCTGAAGCCATATTTATTTGAATTGAGTAATAATATATATGTTTGTATATACACAAAAATACAGTAAGTATATTTACATATATATATATATATATACATAAATACACACATAAATATAGACAGCTCAAGGAGCCAAATAAAAACATGGATTAAGTACAGGTTTCAAGAGGAAGTTATTTTCGAGGGAAACAATGGAGTGGCCTTTATAGGCCAGTGGATTTTCTTTCTACAGGTGGTTACTATCCTAGGCTTTGGTGTAGGATCATTTATATCTTATTCAGATACATATTACAATTACCCAAGTATCACCATTATTTGGACCTAAAGCTATGAGTAGTAATATCTCGCTGTGAAACTTTTCTTTCGCTACTTCATTTGTTCCTATAGTGAAGTAATTTTTAAGGTATTATTATTTTGGGAATTTTGAAATGACCAAGTAAAAACACATCTTTTCCCAGACCTTAGCAGAAAATGCCCTGAAAAGGTTGTAATGTATTTCATGCCAAAAGCGCTTCTGTTCTCTGGGGGTATGGGTTATCAATGAATGACTTGAACCATGGGAAATGAAAATGGAGAAAAGTAATGTATCCAAAAATTCACTGTTACGTAATTTTTTCATGAAAACGATACATTTACTTTTTACCTAGAGAAGTTAAGACTATCATTGCTACATTTTAGTTTATATAGCATCAACAGGCTACGCGTTAATTTGGAGAAATAAAAACACAAGTTTCGCGGTATTGCTTTTGTAGAGCATGTAGACAAATAAATTTCATTAATTTCATATTTTCTTGGTGCTTGGCAGCGAACTTAAAAGCAGAATTATGATTGAAATGAAATATAAATGAATATGACAAGATATTTACCATATATGCCCAGTTTAACATCGTATGTACATTCAGGAGCACCACCGGCTGGAGTAACGATACACCTATACAAGCCTTCGTTGGTTACATTTACACTGTACACAATCAAAGAGAAAACATATGTAAGTCCAAACCCCTGTGAACTGCCAGTAATTCGTCCTGAAGACCACCTTGCCAGGGCTTTTTCATCCTTTATGAAGGCATCTGAGTTACTGCTTCTGTACCATTGAACTGCAACGGTTGATCCTGGACAGATAGGGCAGCTGCATGGTAAGTCAACTGTGGTGTGAAGCTCCACCGGAACAGTTATAATCTGTCCATTTGTTTCTGAAAGAGAGAAATGGACAATTCATAATTAATTTGCATCTTCCAAGATGTTATAACAGTGGTAATAATTATTGAAGATAACACCACCACCACCACTACTACTACTACTACTACTACACATAATAATAATAATAACAACAATATTATTGATATTAAAGGGAAAGTTGAGTTCTTGTTTAAGACTGCACATCCCTTCAAAGTGCATGGTCATTGCTTTTATTCTTATTTATGACATTTCTAGTGCCCATTTAGAACCTAAAATTGCTATGAAGGTAATTTTAGACCCCAAAATGTGTGAATTTAGATTGAATACGATCATACCAATTCAGCTCCACTTTCCAAAAAATATGGTGACCGTTGATTAATTAATATTAACAATACACGGGCCGGCTGGTTGTGAGTATTATAACCAACACGAAAAAGCCAACAAAAAGCCAATATTGGCATTGGCTGGAATAAAAAATTTAAGGCGCTATCTTGTCTTTCAACGGCTGGTTCAAAATTACCGAATATTTGTGGACCACCACAAATATTAGAAATGGTTATATTTATGGATATTTCAGCCGCCTCTGAACCTATTTTGATCAAACAAAGATGATTTTGTCATTGAAATTGTATATTCTTTCAAATTTGACACTCAGATTGTCATTATCTTACAACAAATTATTTTGTGTAGCGCCCGCTTTTGCAACAGATCCCAACTATCCCTTTAATATGATAGTAATGTTTATGTAACAGGTCAAAATTGTACTGTTTTATGGTGAAAAGACCAATTCAATATCTATCTATTTTTATCAATAACTAATCAATATTTCCACAGTAAGTGACCAGAAAGAAACGAAGAAGTTTTTATGTTTACAAAACTTCGTACTTCTAAAGAAGTATGATTTACACATATTCTGAGTAAAAGCTATGACACACTTGACCGATCCACTGGACCGCTCCAGAGATACGGTTCATTTGGGTTCACACTCATCGTAATTTTTACCCTGATGAGACACGTTATTTCTCTTCTGAATCTTTTCAACGTGCTAAAGTACTCCTTTGTAAAATCCTGAAGTTCGTCCTTCATGACAGCAGAGCGATGCTTGGACTTTCGCCAGATTCTTTCCTTGGCACGAAAATATTGTTTTAACTCTTTGAGTGTATCATTATACCACTGCATTGGCATGAGGACGCATTTGTACATACCGCCTCATTTCGGGGGCATGGCGATCATGAATGGAGGACAGAGTTTTGTTGTACATGTTTACCTTCTGATTAGTATCATTCTCATCTAGGTTTGTTTGATTTGCAAATGAGTGCACAATATCAGACTCAAAGTTGTCAACATTAATGTGTCTGAGCTTTCGCACTTGAATACGTTTGACAGTAGATGGTGGTTGTGAAATACAGAGTGTGAATGTTATCGCCGCATTATCTGACGGCATAGAACGAATAGCTTTCACCTCTTCGACAGACTCATCATCTTATCGTACGATTACAAGATCTAAAGTATGTCCTCTGGACAGTGTAGGTTGAGAGACTAACTGCTGTCGTCCACTCGAATCCAGTAGATCTATGAAGGTCTTGTCATCAGTGTTCACAGAGTCATTTGCATGTATGTTGAAATCGCCACCGAAAACTACATGGGTAATGAGTAAGTTTGCAGATTCGAGGAGTTTGGAAAACTCCGTGAAGAAATGGCTAGCCGGAACACCACTGATGAGTGCGAACGGGAGGTCGGTAGATGACATAGATAGAGAGATGGTAACTTCTACTCATTCAAACGTGTCAAAGGAGTAAGGTTTGTCTTGACAATCGAAGGGGTTGCGGAGAATCACCCAAATTACACCTCCTATTTTCCCTTTACGGGGAAGCTTAAGAAACTTGAAGTCCTGTATAGTAGTTTGTATATTAGCAATGGTAGTTTGCGTTTGCTTGTCCATCATGGAGCGTGCATATCATACTCCCACTCTAGTAGGAAAGTGTTTGAAGATCTTCTGATCGCATTTGAGTGGAACTGATTTCATTCTTTGTTTTATCATTCTATCACTTCTTACTCCTTCTGTCTTTCCTTATGTTATTCTTCCTTTCTTACTTCTGTTACATTCTCTTATGTTATTGTTTGTTTTCATCATTCTATATATCATTTTCTCTCTATCTTTCCCAATATTATTTTCTGTTTTTATTCTTGTAATTTAATCTCTTTATCTCTTTCATACTTTCCCGCCAAAACACACTCACTTCGGTCGAAGCACGCTTCCTGGCACGGTTTGGATTCACAATGATTTGTACTAACTATTATTCCTTTAGGTGTTGACAAACAGCATGTTAGAAGGAGGGTACCATCAACAGAAACGGTCCTCTAGGCCAGATTGCCAGGGTGAGTGGTTATCATATAAACCACTAATTCAATGTTTTCGTCCATATCGATATTTCTAGGGGATTTTGATGAAGGTAAACAACGTTTGGTATGAATGGGTACGGTAATCAAAAGTCAGTGCAATACATGTGAATTGCACGCAAAATACATCGCGCACCGTCGTCAATCATTTCAGTTGAGCGGCCCATCTTTCATTTTTGTGAAAATCAGCTGAATTACGATGTTTTCGGGGTCTTGAGTGGGTTGATTTTTCGTCAAGCTTAATCAACTTTTATAATTTTCGAAAAGGTTACCCCAATATGGACATATTTGTTAAACATAAACAAAAATAACATATTAATAATTTTAACCTTACCAATTTGGAAAAACTTTTTGGCTTTTCATCAGATTCATTACATATCTCTTGTTAGTGGCAAAATACTATATTTATATTTGTAAATTTAAGGGGGATTTACCAAGTGTTGATCTTTTTAAGAGTTTTATAAAGAAACAAAAAGATATTGAATATTTCTCAGCGAAAAAAAGAAAAGAAATGGCGATTTGACTTATGATACTCGTGTTGATTTAACTTTTATTCCTGTGCCCCCTCACTCCGCTTTATGCACTGTAGTTCAAATTATGATTTCTATGTGTACAGTGTATACAAAGTATCCCTCAGGGGCGCATACACAATGCATGATGCCTTTTCACCTCGATTCCACAGAAACTGACGGTGTGGTGACATTACTTATATCAACTATGCAGTTTAGAATGTTTTTGTTTGTTTGTTTGTTTTTAATTTTAAGAGAATCTTAAAAAATTAAAACTACTTAAGACCATGTTCGTGTGCGCCAGTGATGGATGTTTTTGGTAAATTAAAGGTCTTTTTTTGTTTTTACTGTAATGGTTTTATAAAACTTTTTGTCCTTTCATTATTGTTATTATCATTATTATTATTATTATTATTATTACTGTTATTATAGTTACTATCATTATTATCATTATCATATTAATATTATGTTTTGGGATATATGTGTATTTGTACTTAAACATATTGGTTTTTTGTTCGTTTGTTTGTCCAATTATTACTAATGACTTGTAAATATTAAATTTTTATATGATTGAAAATTTAATTAAAAAAAAAACAAAAAACAAAACAAACTTTTATAATTTTCGCTCGAATTTACAAGTTACGCAAATGTAACAATTTTACTCAGTGTAAACAAATACAAATCGGCGTACAACTTCATTATCGCGCACGCGGAGTAAGACCTTAACAGGGTAACCCGACACATGCTCCGCCGACAATTGCTCCGCCGACATTTACTCCGCAAAACGCGACAATTGCTCCGCGACATTTGCTCCGCGACAATTGCTCCGCCGACAATTGCTCCGCCGACATTTGCTCCGCCGACAATTGCTCCGCCGACATTTGCTCCGCCGACATTTGCTCCGCCGACATTTGCTCCGCCGACAATTGCTCCTCCGACAATTGCTCCGCGACATTTGCTCCGCCGACAATTACTCCGCATGAAGTGATAAATGCTCCGGTGACAAATGCTCCTCGAACGACAGTTGCTCCGACGACAATTGCTCCGCCGACATTTGCTCCCCCGACAAATGCTCCTCCGACATTTGCTCCGCGACAATTGCTCCGCCGACAATTGCTCCGCCGACATTTGCTCCGCCGACAATTGCTCCGCCGACAATTGCTCCGCCGACATTTGCTCCGCCGACAATTGCTCCGCCGACATTTGCTCCGCCGACATTTGCTCCGCCGACAATTGCTCCTCCGACATTTGCTCCGCCGACATTTGCTCCTCCGACAATTGCTCCTCCGACATTTGCCCTGCCCACAATTGCTTCTTCGACATTTGCTCCGCATGAACTTTGACACTTGCTTCGGTGACATTTGCTCCGACGAAATTTGCACCGCCCCAAAAGTGCCCCGTAAAAAATTCAAATGCTACTAGTACTACGACAAATGCTTCGCCGACAATATTTTTCTTCATGTGTTATTTTCTTTGTTTTGTTTTTAGTTTGTTTCGATTTCTGAATGAATTTCATGAAATAATGTAGATGAAATGAAATGAATGAATGTTGATGATGTGGGAGAAAAAGGAGTTACCTAAAAGTCATGTCGAATATGCTGAAATAACTTTTCATCTATCACTGTACGTCCCAGATAATGTACACTAAGCAATCATTACATGTCAGGGGAAGTTAAAAAAAAAAAAAAAAAAAGTAGAGCAGCGAGCCACATTCCCAATACGCGCATACCTCCTCGTTAATTTCAAACAGCTCATCAATATGTAAGACCTGAAATGACCTGAATGCAAGCAAGCACATGCAGCATAAGTATACCATCTGCGAGTAAAGCATTCATCATGGAATTTTAGAAAATAACAGGGAGGCATCAAAATCAGCTTTGAAGGACATTTGTACGTAAAAAGAGAACATAAACAAGATTTAGGGATTATCGAATCGATAAATTTGCACACGAAAGTCCCCCTCAGGCACGTGCGCTGCATGCAGAAACGAGTTATGGGACCAAACTCAATTTATTCTGGCATGAATGTTCAGCCCAAACACTTCAGCTACTTCTTGTCATTACTAATATCAATTATAAACTAAGGCATTTGACGAGCAGCCCCTTTCAGGAACCTTTAAAAAGTTATAACATTCTTCCTAACTGAGAAGGGGGATGGGAAAACACACACAACAAAATACTTTTCCCAGAACTTACGGCTGTCTTTAACCAGATTTTGGATATGCATAATTATGCAAGTACAAAGTAAACTCAAAAACAAGAGGATTGAGCACCATGCAATTATTAACATATCAAAGAATCTATGCTGATATTGCAAAATATGTATAAAAAGGATTGGAAACCATTCTCTTACTCCTGCTAACCGAACAATAGCCAAAACACTCTCAAATGGTGATGCAACAGGGAGCATTATAACATAAAAACAATCCTACATATCAATTGTTGGATGGTAAATATCCTGAATAACAATAACAATCTAGAAATCAATTACAGCTCAAACAGGAAACGTATGATACATGTGTCAAACTGCTCTGAAATAGAAAGATTGCAAAATAAGCTTTTAAAATAAATAGGCACCGTTAAACAGGGTGGATGAGAAAACAAATTGAAAAGATGTTTTGGGTAATTTTTTAAAAAAGTAAGAATGCAGAGGGGAAGGGCTCAAGGGCAAGGTGGGCAGGGATATAATTAACCAAAAGATGGTGGATTACACTAAAGCGCAAAGAGGGGCAGAAGGTGACAAGTGGATGGGGATAAGGATTAGGTATTCAGAGTAATCTCACTATTCATAGCGACCATAATTCATAAGGATCATCATTCGTAAGGGCCGCTATTCATAATATGAGATGAGGGTCGCTATTCATAATTCAAATTGAGGAACGCTTCCCACAATAGGACAATAAATTAGGTATAATATTATGAATACCAACACTCTTTTCTTGCATTATGATTAGTGATCGTTATGATTAACGACCCCGATTTTGTATTATGAATAGCGACCCTCCCCTCATACTATGAATAGCGGTCCTTAGAAATAGTCCTTATGAATATTAACGATGAGACCCCAGGTAGTCATGGTGTTCTGATTATCCAAATGAATCACGGCAACAAGGGCTATTGTTGCTCTAAATTGAATTCAATAGATGCTATTGCTATGTGGGGCAAAGTAAATGATTGAGTAGCCTTGCAATAGGATTGTACAAGGATGGATAGATTGGTGCTTATCATGTTAGATACTTTTATTATGAACAGCTAATAATGTACGAGTCTATTAAGCATTCAAATGTTTTCTTATATCCCTGTTTTCTTGCAAAAGTCCCGACATAAAAAATATATATTTAAAAGGAAATTATATAAAATACAAGATTTCAGCAAGATCTTTCAAACGGTCATTTTATTACCTCTTATGGTAACTCTTCAAGATATTAGAAGGACCTATGGTGAAAGAACAAAGGCAAATGTATAAAATAAAAACCTTGATTTACTCCAAAATAGCTAAAGTGGATTAAGGTCCTTTTGCAAAAAAACTCTTCATATTCTTGGGGTATAACATAACTACATCAAGGGATTATACAGCATCACACTACTAAGTACAATTATATTGATATTGCAAATGGCTATATGGAGGTATTAAGCCGGAGAACATTACTGAACGGCATCTCCAGAACAGACATTTTCAGGCACCTTAAGAAAGCTTAAATAATATCCGGCACACCTCGGCAAACAATATTTCATATATTCTCTTACAAAATTAATTCAAAGAGAGTATAGGCATGTTCCGAGTAGGAATATCCAGTGAACATGCACGGGATGTAAACTCACTTAAGATGCTAAAATCAGAATCCTTGTTTACCGAGCCCTTCCCCCACTGTTTACTGCCAAATTGTGAACAACGTAGATGTTTGCAATGCAAAATAAGCATTAATTTTGTAATCAAGTAGCTCTGAAGCCACAGCAGAGCATATAAAAAAACAACAACAACAATAGAAAAGTAACATGAGCATACACTCCACTTTCATCCACAAGAAATTCCAGTATAGATGAATAGTGATTTTCTGCAGGTCACATTTATCGGTTGGGTACAAACTATGGTGCCTGCTCATCACGATGCCAGGCTTTATTTATCTTAATGGATGGCCCAATAGCTCTGAGGAACGAATCTAATTTCACAATGCTTTGAAACTGTTTATTTCGAAATGTAATTTGATGACCAGAACTCCAATAAAAATTTGATTGGAATTGAGATAAGAAGAAGATAAACCGAGTAGAAAATGATGTTAGGATCATGGAAATTAGACCTATTATAATACAGTTTGTAAAATAATTAGGTTGAAACAATATGAAGATAATTGTGATAACAGTTCTTTCAGAAAAGGATGGTAACATTTGATAATATATAACATATCTGCATCATGGAAATTGTTTGGTTGAATATGTGATGTAAGTTTTTGTAATTGTTATTTGAAAAGGTAAGAATAAAGAAAATGAATAACACTGTTATTTTATTATCTTTATGGTTTAGTTCTTAACCTTTCTGCTTATTCCCATTTTCACAAATCATTTTGTTGCAGTTTGATGTTAATTCTTCATGATCAGCCAATTGCTCTTCTTCCGATGGCTCCGTGTGTCACTTAAAGTCAGTGAAAACAAAGTACTCGAATGAGACGGGGTGCTTTACACACTAATATATATAGTAAAGCTACATACACTTAACTGAAGGAAAGAAACCTATAGAAAACGGACTGGATATTATTTAAAATACTATTCTAAACAAGAATGTATTACATGTACTACATTAGGTTACAATTTCATGAGAGAAATAGAACTCGAGAGGGGGAGAAGAGAAGAAGTGAGGAAAATTAAAGAAGACTAATAGCATGAGAGGAAAGAAAAGAGCTAGGAAGACAAGAAAATGGTGTAAAAAGGAAAAGGAGGAGCAAGAAAGAGAAAGAGAGTGAGAGAGTTTGTTTTGAGCTTTGGATCAGCTAATGTGCAATACATGAAACAGATTTTGAGCGGAGTAATTATCTTTCGGTGAAGAACTTGCATAAGGAGCTATAACTTGATTTTTTTAAAATCAAACATTATGGGGAAGAGCAATAAACGGCTGAGCATTTGTCTTCTGCAGGGCCGTAGCCAGAGTTTGATGTTTGGGGGCACATACATGTAATTGATCGACGTCCTGGGGAGGGGTCTAAGAGGAGGGGTGTCTAATCTTGGAAATTTTGGGGGGCATGTGCCCCTGGCTACGGGCCTGGTCTTCTGTAAGGCACTTTTTAGGCAGGACAAATGACGGCAGAGCAATTTATTGCACTAATTGCCAGAGGAGCATTCATGTCTTTCACGAGGCACTTTTGGATCAGAGAGCAATTTTATTGTCGGCGGAACATTTGTCTTTTACGGGGCACTCCTGATACGTCGGCGGAGCATTTGTATTTACGGGGCACTTTTGGGGCGGAGCAAATCTCACCAGAGCAAGTGTCGCATCATGCAGCGCAATTGTCGGCGAAGCAAATGTCGGAGGAGCAATTGTCGGCGGAGCAAATTTTGGAGGAGCAAATGTCGGCGGAGCAAATGTCGGCGGAGCAATTGTCGGCGGAGCAAATGTCGGAGGAGCAATTGTCGGCGGAGCAAATGTCGGCGGAGCAATTGTCGGAGGAGCAATTGTCGGCGGAGCAAATGTCGGAGGAGCATTTGTCGGGGGAGCAAATGTCGGCGGAGCAAATGTCGGAGGAGCATTTGTCGGGGGAGCAAATGTCGGCGGAGCATTTATCACTTCATGCGGAGTAATATTCGGCAGAGCAAATGTCGCGGAGCAATTGTCGGAGGAGCAATTGTCGGCGGAGCAAATGTCGGCAGAGCAAATGTCGGCGGAGCAAATGTCGGCGGAGCAATTGTCGGCGGAGCAAATGTCGGCGGAGCAATTGTCGGCGGAGCAATTGTCGCGGAGCAAATGTCGCGGAGCAATTGTCGCGTTTTGCGGAGTAAATGTCGGCGGAGCAATTGTCGGCGGAGCATGTGTCATGGATTCCTTAACAGACCCAGCATACGTCATTACCATGCTCAGAGTGAGGCCCCATTTTCAGGCGAAAACTGTATTGATTTTAAACTCTTTCCCCCCTATAATATAGGTTTTTGCGGCCAATTTCACACTTTTTTCATTCAAATTCATGAACGTGCATTAAAATTCACATAGAGGTCGCTCGCAGGTGAATTCGGGCATTTAAATTAAAAATCCGAGCAATCAATTTCATTTATCGGCACTCTTATTCATGTTCGGTGAAATCAAATTCACGAATGTGCGTACAATTTCCTAGTTCGTGCATTCAAATTAACGCGGCGCTCACGATGAGTCTGTTTGGGGCATTCAATTTCATTTTTTGGTGATCAATTTCCTACTACGTGCATTCAATTTAGTGTAATATTGAGAGGGATACCAGATAAGAGGGAAACTTTGATTTCTTTAAATTGATTACTTGGAATTATTGTTAATCACTATTACACAATGAAATCTCCACAGTGTAGTTACTGTTGTTTGTTTATCTGACAATGATTGTTGCCTTTTGATCAGGTATTTGATTATCATATCGCTAATTATATATAAACAGGAATATCCTGCACTACACCTTTCTTTCAAGACATATGTATACATGTTCTAAATAATTGGAATCATTGATAGAGTTTTGGATCATAAAAACTAATGATTTGGAGGATGTTTGCTATAGTTCTGCGGAAATATATTTTCCTCAATTAAAAAAATAATCAATTTCTTTGAAATGCATTTCCACAAACTTGAATGAGAAGGCTTTTCAATGAAATTGTTCTTTGTATGATGTATATAATTATACCAGTTATGTGTTTGTGTTCCTCTCTCTCTCTCCCCCTATCACACCCTTTCTCTCTCCTTCTCTCTCTCTCTCTCTCTCTCGCTCTCTATCTCTCTCTCCCATGTCACCCTCTCCCCATTATCTCTCTCGGGCTCTCTGTGTCTCTGTGTCTCTCTCCTCTCTGCATGTTTCTCCCTTACCCACCCTTTCTCTCTCCTTCTCTTTCACTCGCTCTCTCTCTCTCTCTCCCATGTCGTCCTCTCCCATTCCCTCTCTCTCGCTCTCTGTCTCTCCCCAATCTCTCTCCCTCTCCCACCCTTTCTCTCTTCTCTCTCTCTCTCTCTCTCTCTCTATGTCACCCTCTCCACATTATATCTCTCTCTATCGATCTCTGTCTCTCTCCAATCTCTCTCCCTCAACTGTCCTCCCCTATTCTCTTTTACCAGCCCCCCCCCCATTTTTCTTTATATATACATGTTTTACCTCTTTTTTGTAGGCCTAATCAGATATGATATGCTGAATACCAGTCACCTATATGGATCCAACAGTACTTTAAAGATACACTTTGCTGATGAAATCACTCATTATTAAACACGGATAACTCCCCGACACCCCTAGACATATATATTAAACACCGAGTCAACCACAAAATAAACAAAACTTTTGAAATTTTTTTATCTTAGGCATATCTTGGTATGTGCATTTATATATTTTGAACATGCCACGAAAAGTGTGATATTTGTACAATATTTGATGAGTTGAAATGGAAAAAGTAACCGAGTGTCATTTTGGATCCAGTGACATGACACTTCACTAAAAATTCAACCACAGTTCTTAGGAAGATTCTGCAGTTTTCATATACACTGTATACAGCTTGTTGTTATGTGTGTGTGCCATTAGTTATATGGCAAGTTATATATTCATGTAATTAACTGTTTGTTAGCCGAGAGATTTTACAAATGAGCAAGAACAAAGATAATGCAAATGTCATGATAATAAGCCTAAATTATTCACAAACTGAGCAAAAAAGCTTCTCAAAGACCCCAAAGACACTAAACGCAATATATTTTTTGAAATTGAATGCACTTATTTCAAACATGCTTGCTCATTCACGAATTTGAATGACCACCGAGGTACGTAGCCGGCATTAGATGAATTTGAATGCTCTTTGCACGAAATGTACGCTCTTATTTAAGATTTGAATGACCCGATTTAACAATTGATTGCACGGATAGTGAATTTGAATGACGGATTTTGAATTTGAAAGCTGATTCAACGCTGCGAGTGCGATTTGCGCGAATTCGAATGCTCGGAATATGAACTTGAATGAAAAAAGTGTGAAATTGGCCGCAAAAACCTATAGCTTTAAAAACACTTGTTATTCAAGTTATAAATAATCCTAAAATAACAGAAATTCATCTGAATATGAACGGAGAACTTTATGTAAAGTGGCCATGTATGCTGATTACATAAGGATTTCTTTGTGCCTAACGACCACTGATACACAGAACTCCTAGTGAACTAGCGCCTAATGCGAAAACCATTATAATGATAATAACTAGAAATTTAATTCGTCATGAGGACGAATGAGGTGGTCTGTTATGTAATCTGAATAACTGATCTTGTAGAAAATTGTCTTAGCTGCAACATATCAAAATTTGGAAGAAAATCAATCCATATTTACAGAGATACAATCAATTTTCCATAAATATGCTGACGTCATAATATGCAAATTCGTATTTTGAGTTCCAAGGCCAAAGGGCAAAGGGCAGAGCTATAGAAAATTAAGGAACATTACAAGACATAATAGAAGGAGAACGAGAACCAGAGGCGGAAGAGGTAGAGGGTGAGAGAGAAGAAAAAGAGAAGGGCAGAGGCAGAGGGAGACAGAGCAAGAGAATAAGAGGGAGGCAAGGCAAGAGGTCGAGGTAGAGGGAGGCAGAGAGAGAGGGAGAGGGTAAAAGAGTAGAGAGAGATATATATGCAGAGACAGAGCAAGAGAAGGAGAGGGGCAAAATAAGAGAGAAGGGAAACAGAGCAAGAGAGAGGAGAAAGAGAGAGATGCAATGGAGAACGATGCATTCAATATATCCAGCATAAATAGAATTTAATATAGATAAAGAGAGAATATAGACAAGTAAACAATTCTATGTCCACGGGAGAGACGTAAACATGCATATACCTGGGCTGAATAACTGGAAAAAGTAAAAACGTCTGGGAAGGAGACTAGCAAGGTGATTTGATATTGTAGCAGAGTTGGGAGATAAACCCTATATTAGGTTTAATACACGACAAGGAACCAGATTTCCCATAGGGTTGTACTCAAACGATTGACATTCTTCTCCCATAGATATAACACGCAAAATTAGGCATTTTATTACATTGTTTGTGATTGTATATGATAATGTTATAATAGTCAAAGAAGATCATAAAATCAAATTTAAAACGACGGCAAAAAAAAAAAAAAATGACCCACCAGGAATCGAACTTGGGTCGCCGGAATGGGAGGCAAGTGCTATGACCACTATACCAAAATAATCCACATAGACATTACACGTGAACGGAAAATGGAATTCTCAAATCCCACTTTGCAAGTGAAATATGAGCATGATCCCGGCATCTGATCGAAAAATAAAGGGCACACTTGTGATAGCTTATTGTCTCAGCTACAACATACTCGAAGCTCAGCAAAAACGAAAGTAAAACGACGGAGATATTGCTCGCGAAAGACGGGAATGTAGAATCCAGTTTAGAAAAAAAGTCATGTCCCATAGAGAATACACGCAAAATGTGAACAATTGACATGCCTCCTTAAAAAAAATGAGGAATATCATGCCCAAAAAAGATAGGAGGAATTATGTTGCGTTCGGCCGTCACGAACGAAAACGCGCGCGCATTCGTGTGTGCGCGTTTTTTTTGCGAAATGCTTAAAATGGCCTGAAACGTATCCAAAATGAATTTGAGACGATTTGGAACATTTTCAAATTTTGCGCGCGCACTGACGCGCGGACGTACGCATGCGCGCGCGTTTTTTGACCAGAACTTGACCGGAGGGATATTGACCTTGATCATGATAAATATGAATGAGAAATGACTCTTCGTTATGAAGATATGATCATGAGTTGAAAGTACAAAAAAAAAACACCATAAATTGGCGCCTTGATGACGTCATGAAGACCTGATGACCTTGAAAATGTTATTGTCACGTCTGAATGACAATGACCCATGACTGTGCCAAAATTGACAGAAATTGACTGTACCGATCTTGAGTTATCGTCTGCACAAAAAAGTGTACAGAAATAAATAAAAAGAAATAAATAAAGAAGAAAGAAAATTCTGACAAAAACAATAGGTGATCTGTCGATACCGACAGACCACCTAATAACTAGACTTTAAATCGTCTTTGAGAATTAGGTGATCCGCTATGTGATTTTAGGTCGTTCCTCTCTTTTTACAAATGTGTTTATTTCAGAAAAAAGAGTCCGCATTGCAGCAAAACTTTTCTGAGATGGTCCATGCTGAGATATGGATGCGAGACGAGAGTCCAAAATCCGAACTGCAACACTGCATTGTAGCAAATCTTTTCTGAGACGGTTCATGCTGGGACATGATATTTGTGGAAAATTTTCTACGTTGAGGTACAACTTATTTGGTATCACATGAAAGAAGATTCCTTTGCGGTCATTATGATGCTAATTATGAGGCAGATATCGTGTTCATGCATGCGTGACGAGGGTTTCAAAAGGACAAGTAAAATATGTTTTTTGGCCCATAACTTTTTTATAACCTCATTAATCATTTTGAAAATTGACATACAACTGTAAAATGACCTAGCATGTTTTTGCCAAGTTTCATAGGAATAGCTATAATAGTTTTAGAGTTATGACGAGTTAAACATATTTGCGTATTTTTCAAAAACGCCATCTTCGGCGCGATCTTTGAAGTGTTCGCTCTGCATGAACCTATTCCAATTTTTTTAAAGAAAGTGTATATCTTGACCTCATCACATTTGAAAAAGGATACGGATCGGCCAAAGGATTATTGAGTTAAACTAATTCAAAAATATTCATTTTCGTCAATTGAGAGGGGGCTTTTCCAAAAGGTAAACACAATTGAAGTCATTTTTTTGTTATCAGATTATTTGCCGTGTTCAGATATATTAGTGGTATAAATTTCATGTCAAAATATGTTCAATAACAAAGTTATTAAAGATTAACAATTTTCAAGGTCATTTTCACTTTTTACAATATTGGACACGTAATTACGTAATGAAGATGACGTCACATCGACTTTACCTCCACAAACCGAATGTAGGGTAACACATGCACTAACTAACGGTTTTCATTAGAAGTATGCACGACCTTCCGTTGTTGAGATATGAAGGTTGACAGACATGCATGAAAAACAATAAATGGCGCCTGGAAGATCACGTGACCATTTTTTCGTCATGTTGTGGACATTGGATTAAAACATCATGTTATAAAATTTCATTGATTTAGCTTTTTCCATTATTGAGATATTTGCCGAACAAATTTACATTAGAGAATAAAAATAAACTAGACTTGAATTTGTCACTTCAAAAATTAGGTGATACGTATTCTAATTTACATAACGAAGAACACATGCTCACGATTTCATATCTTATAAAATGCTCCTCCCATTAGGGTCTATCCATATGTCAAGTTTCAACTGTGTAGCATATTGATCATTATGGATATATGGAAGATAGATGGGGACAATATGACCATTGACCCTGTACAAAAACCAGTTACACCTTTGACCATAATTGACATAGTGAAGAATGCATTTTCACAATTTCATCTTATTTCATCAAATGCTCCACCCGTCATGTTCTACCTATATTGTGCTGCGCAAAGATTCAGTTTATTTTTTTTGTCATTACAAGCAGTGCGTTATTGATGTAGACAAACGCTCATATACCCTTTAAAGAGAAGGTTGAGTAGTGGGAACCCAGAAAATGGGGCCGTGAGCTTTAGAACCAAATTTGTTTTCATAATGAAGTTTGTTCCATTAGCAACCTATGTTGGAAATATTTAATCCTAAACTGATTCACTCTTAATGTAATTAGTTAATTAAAATAGCGAATCGTAAAAATCCGTCCCGATGTTTTCAATTTATTTTTCGTCAACGGTTCGATTTCAAAAGTGAATATAGCGCCCTCTAAATTCAAAGTAATCACATTGTTATGATATACCGTGTGACGTGCGTGCGTGCGCGCATAATTCAGTCTAGTCTACTACTATAGTACAATTCCTCATTGATATGATCGCATGCAGTCCGAAATCATCGAATATATTTGTAAATTACGAATTTGCCAAGATGTCTCGTCAGGGCTCATGTCAAGTATTGACACCAATGTAAAACAATCGTCCACACGGATTCGACTGCAAGAGAAAACTATGGAATTATGGACAAAGTTGCGGGAAGAAATGCAGATGAAGAGCAACGACGATGCATGTTGCAAAATATCTGCTAACAACATTGTAATTGTAAGTAGAAAAAGACTAGAGTCTATTATTGTCGAGTTTAATTTTTCTATGATAACCCCGCTCACGGAATTAACTTAGTTGTGAATTCCGTGTCAATTAGATGAAAGTCTTGGAATCCAATGGAAGTCTAGTTTCTGCCCCCTTCCTTACTTAGTTTGAGTTAGACGTCGTCGCTAGATCTATACGCCGACTCACTCTCGGTCTCGCATAGTGGTCTTTCCGCCCGCCTGCTCAGGGCTGGCGCTGGCGTGTCTTGCTTCCTAATCATAATGCAGCCGCTCGGCGCGGCACAGAGAAGCCAGGGCCTTGCCTTGCAGCTGCCGCGATCGCGAGCCCTGGCGCGGGCGGGATGCTGGCGCGGCGCTGGCACTGGCTACTACACTCGGGCATCGTATATCACATTACTTATTGTTTTGCATACTCTATAACTAGTCATGAATAAAATCCTATCAAAATTTAAATTCAAACAAAACGTAACCTGCCAGTCCTGGGAATGCCACCGCCATGACCATGTCATTTACTGCTTGTCAAATATGTAAATCCTAATTCTGCGCACAGCCACGGCCTCAGCTCAGCAGTGTTTTGTTTTAGTTTTCAATGGCATCACCACCACTGACTAGACTATGTCTGAAACAAACGTTCGACAAAATTTGTGATTTTAAATGTTATAAGTGGAACATATTTTGCTGTATTTTAACTCATTTAGTTGCTACAAATTTCCCCAAACCTTTCCATGAATTTCCACCTCATTCCACATTTTTATGGGAGAGGGAGGGGTTTACGTGCCCCCACTGTTCTGTAGCGTGTTGTAGATGTTAACTTTCAGCAGCGTTTGTGAGTTATTATGGTTGGATACATGCGTCTAGGGTTGGGTCAATCGAACATACAGATACAGGATTGGTCCATCATGTTTTGATCTCTTTTTTTAGAAAAAGACCATGGCAGTAGAATCTTTTAGGAACAGGAAAAAATTAGATTCTACTAGATCTGGACAGTGCTATTGCAGAAAGAATCCACCTCAAAGCTTCCTAGCAATCAGAATCCAGTATTTCACACTTCCATTTGATATTTTGAGATTCAATTGATTGCAATCTTCATAATCATAAAGCTACATACTGTACATGTAGTGGTACACTTATTTCAACTATGCCTTAGATAGTGAAAGAGCATTTTGTAATTTTGCACTCAAATTTTGGGCTCCCAATACTTAGTTAAAAAGTTGGTGTGTCTCTTTTGCAGGCTGAAAATCCTTCATCACAAATACCCCCAAAAACATACATGTAGTTTAATTGATAGGAAGTGTGATCTGGGGATGTGATCAAAACCCCATGGTTATGTGTTGTTTTTGATGGGATTACAATATACAAATATCTCACTAAAATGTTCTGAATTTAAACAAACAAATACAAATATTCTTTCTATAACCTTTCATTTCAGGCATGAGGATCAAAAGGATTGCATCAATGCAGCTCAAGTGGGAAATAGTGGCGGCGAAACGAACCCTAGGTAAGTTTATATATATAGGAAGTTAGTAACACATTTTGTTTATTTATTCCCATGGCTGAACATAGCCCCATGAATACATAACTGAATTTCACATAAGTCGCAAGCTGTCAATTATCTTGGAAGACGACCGGGGGATCTACAGGATTACCTCAATCCTGTATATCGATGATGATGATGACAGGTAAAACAACAGGTAGTTTAATGTTATGAAGTTCTATACAAAAAAAGCCTACATCAATTGCCTACATGTGTATTTTTGTAAAATATATGTACATATCTTTGTCAAAAACTTCTCTTTCTTTATGTTATGTTCTAACAGGAAAGGCCCTCTGTTGACTTCTTCTCCAGCAAAGAAAATGCATCAGCAGACTGATCATGTGAGTACAGCACACCATAGCCCTTGACTATATTTTGAACAATTTTAAAGTAAATTGTTGTTCACCCATGGTTCACCACTGCTCTTTTGTTAGATGAATTTCAATGAATAGAGCTTATTTAATAGCTCAGTGGATTCATTAGAGGGTTTTAAAAAACCTTGAGAGGCAGTTTACTCTTTTGTTTACTCAGCCTTTCATCTACCAAGGTTGTAAAACATAAGTTGAACTTGTCACTTGTAGGCACTAATAAGAGGCAAGAGCGAAAATGCTAAAAGGAAATTGGAGAACTATATAAAAAAAAGATTGACACAAGGTCATGAATTTGGTTTAAATATATATATATATTGAAGCATCTGCCATTGGAGTAGGAGCTATTTAAAATTCATACATGTAGCTACTCAATATTTGTGATTATTGAATTTCTTAAAAGAAGCGTTTTAGGGCAAAATTTTCTATTGCTTAAAATATACATGTACATGTATCGACAATGGCATCTAAATGTATTAAAAGAATCACTCAAATTGTTTTCGAGTTTTTATTTGCCATAATTCTCAAAAGTGTTTCTTCTACTCCAACATTTAATCTCGTAAATTATTTGTTTCCTCACTTAGGTTACCCCTTTCATCGAAACGCCATGGTGCATTTTTCCGGAGACTCGATTATTCGCAGACTGGATGCAAATGTCATCGACAGCTCGTTTTCAACAGAAGTGTTTTTGTCTTCCAGGATGTACGAGCAGGCTATTACAACTTCATTGTTATAAACAGCTCAGTCGTCAACGGCTCCATCATTTACGGCTCCATCATCAACGGCTCCATCATCGACGTCATCTCCATCATCAACGGCTACATCATCATCGACAGCTCTATCATCATCATCAACGGCTTCACCATCCAATGCTTTATCATCAAGGGCTTCTTTATCAACGTCAGCAGCTAGAGTAACTTGGTGTGGACCATCTACATGTGTACCATGTGCAATATATGCGATAGATCATCAACAACATATACCCACTTATGCGCAATACAATCTGTTGAAATAGCCAATTTGATACACAGCAAATATCCTTCCATTACGAATCATGACTGTATTTGTAATGCCTGTCGTCTGAAGTACAGAAGTAAAGTTCAACATATGAATTACACACTTTTTTTCAAATGTTTTAAATTTAAACGCAAAAGACAAAAATCACAATATTCTGAACTGAAATGTGTGACATGTGTCGAGGCTTCAATGTGTGATAACTTGCCACAGAATAGAATTTCTAGTACCTGTACATGTACATATTATTTATATTGTTTGTAATGTTTGTTCCTTGAAATATTACATGCATAACATCGTTTATAAAGTTGGATAATAAGCAATGCTTAAATATTACAAACTTGTATTGATGATATTAATAATTGATATTATAAAAATTGTTTAAAAATAAATTTTTCATAAACAAATGTCATGCTTATTTCGACGTGCAACTCAAAACAAAAGGGTGAACTCAAAATTAATCTAGATGGAAATATATTAAAAACAAGTATGTAATGTGAGATATCTTGGAAGTTGGAGTTGATGTAGATTTGCACCTTACATGGGATATTCACATTGAACATTTATGTTAATTACTTTCGTCTAAAGTACACGCATTAAGAAGCTTTTGCTCAACTGTACACTGTAAATAGTAATTTATTGAAGACCTTATATAAGACAACTATACAATCTTGCATTGATTACGATTGTTCAGTTTGGGAAACTGTTCTTCTAAAAACAGGGAATAAATACTTAAACTCCAAAAACGGACAGCAGGAATAGTTACAAATAAATTTGATTACTCTAACCGCACATGTGACGTTTTTCTGAATGGCAAATGTTTGAGCTAAGGCATGATTACTTCCTCGCCTCATTAGCATACATGGATGTATTTACGGTCTTGCCCCTGATAGATTGTGCAATGAATTTGAATTTTTATTTTATAGGCATGTTCTTATAATACTAGAAATTCTGATACATTTGTTGTTCAACCGAAGCCAAATATAGAGTGTTTTAACTTTTAAGCAATACATACATATAAGGAGAAAAACTTATCATGAATTTATAATTATATTATATTTAAGCATACCAATTGAATTGCCAAATATATTCCATGGGCGTCCTTACATATTTTTAGTACTCTCCATAAATATACTTCTTATTGTATTCGCCATCCATACATCTCTTTGACTTTATCTCTCGTTCTACTAATCTTTTTCTCTTGCTAATTGATATGGTACAGATTTATTTTTATTGATCCTTATCTAAATTGTTCTATCTTGTTTATACGTATATTTACAATTTACAAGTGTCATTATCCAAATGCCTTGTATTTTTAACTACTATGTATGAATATTTGTATACATGTGTATCATGAACTTTTTTATTTTAAACCTTTGAAATGTATTTTAATGTTTACATACATTCATTGTGGTGTATTTCAATCAGGACCATGATGAAAAACAGCTTTGCTGATCAGGTTTATCCTGAATGAAGATTCTCAAATAATGAAATAAATAGATAAATGCAGTTTCAAATAATTGTTAAAAGATACTCTGTTGTAAGCAGTTTTGTTGTATTGGGATTTGCCCATCTTCATTTCATCTCATCTCATATGTATATGTATATATCATCACATGCATAAGGCCAGCTAGGTCTGAATTGCTGTTTAATCTTGCTGGGAAGAAATACTTATACATGGTACACAGGGGCGGATCCAGCCGGGGGCAAGAGATGGGGCCCAAAGGCCCACTTCGTGCGAAAATTTGAAAATCGTGCCGGTCGATTTTGATTTTCCGCTCAGTGGAGGGGGTAGTGAGCACAACATTTTTTTGCCATTAAAATTGGAAAATCGTGTCGGTCGATTTTTGCTCAGTAGGGGGTAGGGAGCACATTTTTTTACACCCCCCCCTTGAGTGCCAGGGGAGGGGGCCTGCGCCCCCCTGGATCCGCCACTGATGGTACACATGTATCTTATCATGAACATGGTGCCATGTAAGTCTGAGCTTTTATCAAGTTTTATGCTTTTGAAATAAAATGTTTTGTTTGATTTCATATGAATGTGTGACTTGTTTTACTTGTTTCACCTTTGTGATTGCAATTCACAACAAAGTTGCTCTGAAATTCAGTTCAAATGGGGTTATGGTTTAGAGTGCTTTCAGGACAGGGTGTAATGTTGAAATGCAAAATTTGCTAATTTTTGTAAAGTATGAGAAATGTCCATAGAGGAGGAAAGAAGAGAGAGACATAAAGGGGGACAGAGAGAGAGAGGGGGGGGGGTAGAGAGAGAAACACAAAGAGACAGAGTAAGAGAGGTGGATGAAGGGAGAGTATGAGCACCAAGGCGTAAATGATCATATATGATTGAAGCATGTCTGTAAAAACGTAACTCAACCGAGCCTCCGAGGCTTCACTAGCTACTATCAGCATGCAGCAAAACATACATTCACCGACACCGTTTTGAACTAACGGGACAGAACAAATTCGGGAGGGTAATTATATTTATCATCACTGGTGCTAAAACCGTACAGGAGATATGTATTTTACAACTTGAAGACGACTGATACTTTGATTAATACATAAGAGTATATTTACGGGTACGTAAGTGGTTTCATAAGCCCAAACGACCGAGTAACTGCCTTTCTATTTTTTATCTCCAAAAACCCGGGCGACATAGCAGACATGACAAGCATTTCGACGTCATGCCAGTGCGCGTGCGTGGAGTAGCCATTTCTGAAGCGAAGAACCTACAGCGTTTAGTGAACATGCATCAGATTCTGGTGGATGCTGACCCATATACCAAATATATTTCAAAACCATCAGGTTTGATCAGTTTGATCATATGACTTTCCCTGTAGTTCCTATTTCAGCTTTTTGACATAAAAGAATGAAATTTTCGGTGTCCGTCAAATTAATCAGATATATGAAAATCGGTATGAGTAAAAACATTTGTTTGGATTTTCATATCGAATGTTCTTTTATCTAACCACTCAGAAAAAAATGAGACATTTAGAGCTTTTTTAAACGAGATATTACGATCTAAAATCAGGCTTTCAATTGTGCTTTTGTGAGGTTCTTGATCCTGGATAAACTAGCGTTTTTTGCGGACCTGCGGACTACATCAAACCATGTAGTAGATCCTGATCAAACCATAGAGAGCTCTGGATCAAACACACAGCTAGCGGAGTATACACAGCCGCAATACACAACGTACATGTGAATAGTCGGGTACGTACACAACACACTGCCTTACGTGGTACAGTGCTACGGTGTGTGTGCATGTGTGTATACGGTTAGTGATAGATTCACGTACGGCGAGCTTTTTATGCTGCGAGTATCATGGACCTACCATGCAGTATTCAGGGATCAGGGATTTGGCTTACAAAAGCTGGCATATGAGAAAACCATTTGAGGTGTCGTAGTTTGTATTCTGCCCCATATAGGCAGGGAGCTGACAGGCAGGATTTTTTCAGGGGTTTAAATTTCAAAATCGCGCCGAAAATTTCGCAACGACTCAGCCAGCCGCTGAATTAGCGGGGGAGGAGGGGGTTGGGGGTAAGAGCAATTTTTTTTGGTCCCGGCCAATTGGGAAATTATTATCATTTTTTTCACTTGAAAAAAAACCGAGGGGGTGGTTTGCTCTGAAACACATAAAAAAAAATGAGGGGGTATGGATAAATTGTTACAACAACAACCAGGTGCGGATCGAGGGGCGAGCGGGCCTTGCCCCCAAAGAGAGAGAGAGAGAGGAAAAGAAGGGACAGGGAAAGAGGAAAGAAATGGAAAGACAGAAGAGGAAGAGGAAAAGAAAAGGGAAAAGAGATCGGGGGGCGAAAGGGCCGTGCCTCCCCCGCCCAGCAAAAAAATAAGAGGGAAGGAAGGAAAGGGAAAGAAAAAAGGAAAAGAGGAGATAAAGGGAAAGAAGAAAAGAAAAGAAGGGAGATATCACTTGCGCGTGCGTGGAGTAGCCATTTCTGAAGCGGCAAAGAACCTACAGCGTTTAGTGAACATGCATCAGATTCTGGTGGATGCTGACCCATTTACCAAATATATTTCAAAACCATCAGGTTTGATCAGTTTCATCATATGACTTTCCCTGTAGTTCCTATTTCAGCTTTTAATAAAAAGAATGAAATTTTCGGTGTCCGGTCAAATTAATCAGATATAAAATTATAAAAATCGGTATGAGTAAAACATTTGTTTGGATTTTCATATCGAAATAATTCAATGTTCTTTTATCTAACCACTCTGAAAAAATGAGACATTTAGAGCTAATAATAATTTCCCAAAGGAGAAAGAACAAAAGAAAAGAAGGAGATATCACTTGCAATTTTCCCGCCAACAAGTTGTGGATCGGGGCCTTGCCCCCCCCAAAATAAGGAGAGAGGAAGTGAAAGGGAAAGCTAAAGGGAACAAAAGGGAAGAAGAAAAGAAAAGGATGAACAAAGGGAGATCAGTTGCGATTAATCCCGCCAACAACGTGTGGACCGGGGCAGAAGAAAGGCCCTTGCCTCCCCAGCAAACCTAAAGAGAGAAGAAAGGGAAAGGAAAGAAAAAAAGAAAAAAGAAAAGGAGGAGATCAGTTGCGATTTTCTCCGCGAACAAGGTGTAGATTGGGGGCACTGGCGTACTGATGGGGGTGAAGCTTGAATACAGTTGCCCCCCAAATAAAATTCAAACGTCGTTTATTTCCATTTCAATACCGGTGATTTACAATTAAATGTTGCTGAAATGAAATAATTTTCCGAGATGCGTTTGTTGGAAAATGACAAATTCTTAAATTTACAGTCAGGCAAGAAATATGCTTATTTAGAGGTCTACCCCCCACTTTCTTGAAAAAATATATTAACGTGAAATAGAAAAAAGAAAAGAAAAAGAGAATATAGTGACCTGTCAGTGTCACAAAATAATGAGGTATTAAAAATATGCTCATCTGACCGTGATTAAATGCCTCAAACCCTGAGCTTCCGGGGCTCTGCCCTGGACCCCCTAGGGCCCTAAGGGGGCCCCTAGATGCTCATCTGACGTTAATAATTATTTAATGCCTAAAACCCCGAGTTTCTGGGGACTCCGCCCCCTTGACCCCACGCCAATTAGTGTCCTGCCAGTGTCACAAATAAGGTATCAAAATATGCTCATCTGACCGTAATTAAATGCCCATACCCCCTGAGCTTCTGGGGGCTCCGCCCCTTGACCCCGGCGTCTGGCCTTTGCCCCTAGCTAGCTAGACCCCACGCCAATTAACGCTATACGCTCTACCTGATCGTAAATACTTTCGCCTCAACCCCCACACCAATTTGATAAACGTTCAGCGGGGCCTGCATGTAAGAGTGGGGTGATACGGATTTTTCGCCTGTCCCCCCTTAGCGTTTTTGCTCATGACGCCACTGCTGGTCACCATTACGTATATACCAATATTTGGGTCGCATAATTTCAAATTTGGGTCCCCCCTAAGAAATCCTGGATCCGCGCCTGACGACAACAACAATGGTGATTTTATATAAGCACCATGGCGTGCTCATTGCGTTTTTGCATGGGGCAGTTGACTCCCTCCCCTCTCTTTATCAGAAATATTATTTAAACTATTGAAAAATTAAACGTAATTCCAGTGTCAGAAATTGGCATTGATAGTTTTTTTTTTAAATTGAAAATATCAATTTCTTACCTTCGCTCGCAATACATATTGTATTTCTTCTCCCTTTCTTATCATATTCCATTCATCCTCTTCCTCTGTTTTTTCTTTCTGGTATAATGAATTTTGATACGCTTCCCACGGTTGCTCTTGCTATCATATAATTTTTCATCTACCATCACTATTCTTCTGCACCTATTATGCACACCAGCTGAAATCGTAGCTCGGATTATATTTTGAGTCAGTGTTTGGATACAGTATTTTATTCCAAAAATGTGTTGGAAGTCCATATTCAATGCCCCAAATTATGTCAGGTAAAGGCCCCTACTGTTTTAAAAACAAAACTTTTTACTTGCAAGATTTTGCCAAAGCTCGCTCGTTTCTCTCGCTCACAGTCATACGGCACATATTTTGTTATCCTATAAATGCAACGAGGCCCTATTATTCAAAATATATGTTATTACAATTATTATCGTAACTATGAGTATAGGCCGCATATTAAATTCTGTACGTTTGTAGGGTTACGGGGCAGTGAACTAAATTATAGCGTGTGGATCGGCTACCCCACCTCTCGCCCCTCCCCCCCCCCCAAACAAAAATGTTTTGGCTAATATAAATCGAAGGGATACCAAGATAAAATCATTGATGATGCCATTGACTGGTGATAATGTATGTGACAACCTGTAATACGCATGAGCAGGCCCGTAGCCAGGGGGCACGTGCCCCCAAAATTTCCAAGATCACACACCCATCCTCATAGACCCCTCCCCAGGACGTCGATCAATTACATGTATGCGCCCCAACATCAAACTCTGGCTACGGCCCTGCGCTTGAGAACATTAAAATGAAACTCTCTAGGTGTTTGTTAGAAAAGAACTTCCCACATAATTACGACCCCTCTTCCCGCATAAGAGGTCCAAGCTAATTAGTTGCTAACGAATAATAATGCAACACAATTACTCACCAGGCGCTGGTAATGCTGAAATGCTGCATCTAAGTCAGTTCCTTCTTCTGGAGATGATGAAGCTTCAATAACCATAACAATTATTGTGTCCATTTTTATACGTTATACCGGGCCGATACTGATAGGGTTTGGGGCAGTTGCTCCCCCTCCCCAGCAATGCAATTCAAGCATGTTTTTCAAGAAATTATGACTAAACAAAATACATGTAAATATTGCATGAATTCATCTTGAAAAAAAATGTCAACATTTATTTAAGTAAAACTCGAAGGTATCAATATAGTTAAAATGCCGTTTTCGGTCCGAATAACAATTAGTTTTTCTTTTCCTTCTCGTCCTTACATGTTCGACTTCATCTCCCCTTCTGTTCATCATATTCCATAATTCCATTCATCTCTCATCTTTCTTGTTCTTCAGGGTCCCATATTATAAAGAGTCAGCAAGTCTTCTATCTTTTACGTACATTGTTGTGATTCATAATTTTCAACTCTTTATAAGACGGGGCCCCTAGGTCGAATGAATTTCTAACAGGCTTCGCAATGATGCTTTTGCTTTTTTTGTCATCTACCATTATAATTTATGCTGGACATGCTCGGATAGCATGTTCTTAAAAATGTTTTGGTAAGCCATATTTAATGCCCCAAATGATTACAGCCGGTAGGCCCTATTACAGTAGGCCAAAATGTTTAACATTATGTCAAAGCGGCTCGTTAACTTTGCTCGCTCGCAAACAAAGGCCGTATTGTATTATCACGCAACAAGGTCTTATTATTAATATTTATATAATTATCATTGAAGTGGAAGTTGAGTTCTGGAAATTGCCTAATTCATCTTTCAATCCATTTGTAATTACACAAAGATACGTGAATCAATATAAATTTTTCGAATTTTTATATACTGCTGTGTTATCTCGAAACAAAACAAAGAACATAATAATGGAGGAAAAGTTCGGGTGCCACCATGCATCAAAACGTCTTTTCCTAATTGGGTTATGCGCCGTTTTTAGGTCGGTTGGTTTTGAAAGAGTCTTTTAAAGAAGTGTAATTAATTATGTTGTCATCTTTTTCTAGTCAAATTTCGATTAAAAAAACAAACAAAACTTTCTGAACCTTCCCAGAACTCAACCCTTCCTCATCGCATTATAGTTAGCCACATATGAGTATAATATTTTGTCATGATGTGTTTGTGTGGTGTGGCGGGGTGGTAACATAATGTTTGGGATGCGGATGGCTGCCGCCCCCCTCCCAAAAGTTTTGGCTAATTACGCCACTGGAGGATGGTGGGGGATATAATTATGGTGCATGGGGCGATAGCTATTACCTTACAATGACTTGGCAAGTATCGTCTAAACAATTGGAAATGTTTAGGTACATGTACATCTGATCTTCCACAATAATTTAATCATGATAATACAACAATTTATCACAATCTGGTGTACCGTTTCGAAAATAAATGTGATTATACTGATAATCAAAATTATTATAATGATGAAAATCAATGAAATTGATAATGAGAATTAATAACAAAACAAAAGGTAGACTTCTTGTTGTACTAAGAGAGACGAGATGCTTAGGCTGCATGCTCAAGATAATCGTCGATGGAACTGCTTATTCCATTATTATAATGCATGGACTTTGAATAAAATTCATGATTATATGGATGAAGAAGTAAAAACATGTAATATCGACTATTGACAGTAGTATAGTGATGATAATACTAGAAGACCCCACGCTCTCTCTATCCCACAGAATTCTTTGCTCAACCCATTTCATTTAATAAAATAAATGGGGGGGGGAGGGACCAATAATGTGCTGCGGTTACATTCATTATGGCCTAGATAGGCCTAACTATTTTTTTTTGTTTTGCCCCCAATTCAACCTGAAAAAGCTGTAGATCGTCAATAAGAATAACAAATAAGTAAACATTCCCATTGAAAATAGCATAAAGCACTAATAATTATCGTTGTTTCTGTATAGATGGTACTTTTTTTATAGGCCTGCATGGGCAGTTAGGCCTATACATTTTAGTGAAAGGAAGATCTAGGATTTGGGAATAACAGGAGCGCTAAATGTTTTGATATTATATTAAGATAAAACTGTAGTGATAGCCTCATTAGTAATGATCATTTGCTTATCGAGGGGGTGTTTTGGGTGTTCAAATACCCCCTTGGAAAACGATGGGGTGTTTTAGGTGTTTTAGAATCTTTAAGATACCCTTTATCTGTGTTTTATCGATGGCCCACCCCCTGACCAAAAAAAGAGTAAAACATGACTGTTATTGCTCAAGGGGTTGATGTTGAGGGAAAAAAGAGTGTTCACTCCCTCCACGGGCCCCCACCGGTACGTAGTTTTCAAGATTTTTGAGTAGGTCGCAAAGGGCAATATAACATTTTTTTAACGCCTTTTCGGGGGCCTTCGTTCTCGTGGTCAGGCCCCATACTGAAACAGGAAAGCAAAATTTCTTTAGCCCCTGCATGCTCCCGACCGCGCAACTAGCTAGAGGCCGCGACAAGCTATGGATTGCACTGGCATATCGATACTATTACCGTAGTAGCATGCAAAATATGTAGGGCCTACTCCAAAAATCTGCCCAACCCGGTAGACGCAACTGGGAGATCATCTCGGTCAAACACAACAATAATGGGTCTAATTTTCATCTTTACGTCATGATTTTCACATAGTTAGTCCAAAAATCTTGTGAGAGGGTATGTTAATCATTTTTTTTTCTTCTTTCGGCGGCGATATAAAGCGCAGCCACAAAGTACAACGGTACTTTCATGCCGGTATGCCGACAAACATGCATAGCGACCAGGGACTCACGGCAGTAGTATCCGCCCGGCAGGACGGGCGCTTGTTTGCCAGCTACCGTAAGTTAGTTAGCTGCTGGTCTTCGAGACACGACAGCACTTTGGTCGTTTCGATGCGGAGCAGCCAGGTGCCAGGCTTCATGGCCAGTGTGGTGCATAGCATAATAACCACAGTATACAGAGCTAGCTATAGCGCGCGCGCGCTGTCAGTTTGCACATGGCCATAGTTCACTGAGAGATGGCGCTATATAGTAACAACAATTATCACAATCGAGCAGTTTGAATTTTGAATTGGACCGTTAGCGAGCACTTGCGAACTGGCATTCTTAGACATTTATTTTGAGCTAGATTATCATATTATGACATTATATGATGATTATGTCTTCATATAAACTCTTATATCCATATTTCTAGTATTTCAAACCATGAAATACCTAGTTTCTGTGAGGGCAAAATTTCGCTCCCACTACTCAACCTTCTCTTTAAAGCTCATTTTATGTATGTTATTACCAGAGAAAAGAAGAAGTCAGTCAGTCACTCAAAAGTGTCTGACAGTAAAATTTAGAAATTAAACGGGTTTCCCTGCAAAACTTGAATATTATAACACTGTTAACGTTTAAATTTCACAGATAGGACATATGTAACATATTCATAATTCCTGCAAAGTTCTACAGAATTTGCAATTTCAACTTTCAATTGAAAATTATGACATAATCCCAACAACTGATTAAATAACAAAAGACACGTTATCTATAGCCCTTAGTCTCAGCTATAACATACCAAAATTTGGGAGAAAATAGAGCAAAAGAGCAAAATCAAAGTGAGATACTACTCAAAGAACAATGTCATGTTGATTCATGATGTAAACGAAATTCACCTTCTAAAGCATAATTTTATTACGCAAATTAAGAAGATTCTGACATATCACCTTAATTTGCAATTTTCACTACGATGACGTCATCAAAATGATAAATAGTAGATAATTATCTTGTAGATAATTTCTTCAGGTACAACATATTAGAAATTGGGTGAAAAATGATCAATATTTAGAGAGATATAATTATTCAATTTCTCATAAATATGCTGACGTCATAGTTAGCGAATTCGTATTTTGAGTTCCGAGGCCATTAAGATGACGTCAAGAAGTACTTAATGGTCAAATGAGACATGAACTCATACTTCCGACTCATACTCTTATCTAAATATGAAAAGAAATTGGGAGTCTCCAGGCATCTTAAAGAGCTATAATGGATTTTGTATATGCATGTTTTTGCCCATATATGCTATGTATTACATCAGCTCGCGCGCACGGACTTTTATCTTGAACGGACGCTCATTCCGTTATTAATAGTCACAAAGAGATAAACATGGTATCAAATTGTTCAAAAAAGTATGGAAAATATCATGAAAGAAAAAAATATAAGATTCTTTGTTGTGTACGGCAATGACGAATGAAAACGCGCGCGCATGCGCGTGTGCGCGATTTTAAAAATAAATGCTTATAATGACCTGAAACGTATGAAAATGAACTTCAGACGATTTGGAGTAATTCAAAATTTTGCGCGCGCGTTTACGCGCACACGTACTTGTACGCGCGCGCTTATTGATCTGAAATTGACCAGACGGATATTGACCTTGATCATGATAAATATGAATGAGAAATGACTTTTCGATATGAAGATATGATCATGAGTTGATTTTCACAAAATGGCGCCTGGATGACGTCACGATGACCTTGAGTCACTGAAAAGTCACGCAGTTCTAAGTTCGACTAATATCTATCATCATGGCAATTTTCATGACAATGGCTGTAACCATTCTTCAGATATCTTGCGATCTAATTCGAGGAAGAATAATAATAACTAGGCTTTAATTCGTCATACGTAGGCTAATGTTTTACATAATGAAGCATGCATTTTCACGATTTTACATTATCTTATCAAATGCTCTTCCCATTAAGGTCTATCCATGTGTCAATTTTCATCTGTGTAGCCTTGATTATTATGGATCTATCTAGTGCTTTAACCAATAGACCAAAATATTTCTCATAGACTTTACATGCAAAGCTGACAAACGGCCATGGCATGGTCGCAATTACAACTTTCAATTGAAAATTTCGACATGATCCCAACATCTGATTAGAAAACAAAAGTCACATTTTCTATAGCCCATAGTCTCAGCTATAACATACCAAAATTTGACGAAATTAAGAGGTGGTCTATTGGATCGTTAGGCGACGGATCACCTAATAATAAAGAAGAATAATAAGAAGAATAACAATATTTATGAAGCGCAACATATCCATCTCTAGAGATGCTCAAGGCGCATTCAAATAATTTAAATGATTTGCGTTGATTTGCGGTCAATATAGTGCCCGACTTCAAGGGCATCCTTGAAACCTCGTTTACATTTCAATTAAGTGCATAATGAGGCAAAGAGGTTAGTTCATGACATGAATGATGTATTTTGCGAAATATTGTATGCTAAAGGTGCAAATTAATAGGTTCGATTTAGATCTTCGTGCAGCAAGACAGTGTAGATTACATGACAATGGCTCCATAGACCATACATTGTACGCATCCATTCTTGTATGTGGTGCATTACATGTATAGGCCATAGCTAAGCCAATGTGAAATAAGAAATTTGAAAGTTAAAACATTACCTGTTTTGTATCCCATAACATTTAAAACTAAAAATAGACAGAACATCTGCCCAAGTGAAAAATAGACCGATGTTTGGCAGCCGTTATGTCTAGAAAGGAATGCTTATGAAGTAGATTAAATACCTGTTTTTACACTGGAAAATAACACGAACATTGCCAGTTCTAATGCCAATGTCGCCATTTTGTATAATAAACACTCGGATGTGTCATATCGCTGATGACCAGACCCCAGTTTTGACATTTAAACTTACCACGGGCGACTCGCTAATCTCCGAAAAGGCGGACACAGTATTATACAAGCATAAAGTGTAAGACCGGGTATAAATGTACTAAAATAAATGACAAGCAATTTTCTAAAAATACCATTGAGTAGACAGCTGTCAGACATTGTGCTTTCAATATACTTCTGGTATCAGGGCTGTAGTGAAAGCTGATTGAAGGTTTAGCTAGAAAGGAAAGCTTATAATGAAGATCAAATACCTGTTTTTACACTGGAAAATAAAACGAACAGGGCCAGTTCTAATGCAAATTTCATCATTTCTTTATAATACACACTCTGAGGTGTCACGTCGCTAATTAGCAAATCCAAGTTTCTCTAGATATCACACAAAGTTTGTGCACCCTCGACAAATTGATTCTATATTTGTATGTTTCTCAAAATGGTACATGCAATACCACTCAAGGTCCTGAATGTCTATATTGAAATAGCGCCACCTTGTGCCTAAAACTCATCATTCAGTAAAAAACATGGAGTTGATTTGAGGTCAATATAGTGCCCGACTTCAAGGGCATCCTTGAAACCTGGTATTTCAAGTTAGTGCATAAATGAGGCAAAGAGATTAGTCTATTACATGCATGATGTATTTTACGAAATATTGTATGTTAAAGGTCAAGGGTGTCGATTTGTATCCGTGGTTCGGGGAGGGGATGATAGGTGCCAAAATATTTTCGGCAATGGATCAAAGCAACCAAGAGGTAGAAGCGTGTGGCAGGTTGCACCCTCCCTTCCAAGTTATTAACTTTTTCAAGTCACCCTCAATAAAGATAACATTTCAGAGAATATAAGAGTGGTAATAAAATTAATAACATGCTAAATGTTAGTCCTGACTCTTGCCTGCAGTGTAGGCCTACCAGACTGATATCATCTATTTTTAAACGAAATTTAGACATTACCAAAAAAATCCAATGGTGAGGGATATCAACTTGTGAAAGTATTATGTTACCAGTGGGCAAATGCATTAATAAGCAACCAGGAAAGGTTCATGTAGACAGAAAATTCTTTATTTCCTGGTGATAGAAACATACATTTTATGAATATTGATGTCTCCAAACAACATTCATCGTGAAAAACCCATTCCAATATTCTGTGTAAGGAGATCTCAAAAACATAGTTCTCATTAGTAAATGAAAAACATATTGCTTTTGGTTCTTCATTTGACTCTCTTCCTTCTTTAATTAAACCAACTGAATCCTCTCTGCGGGAAACTCAATTCAATGAAACAGAATATCACTGATGCAAAATTTGGTTCTCAAAATGACAGAAAATTTCCACTCCTGATCTCATACAAACTGTCTGTTTCTTAAAAACATAATATAAAACTTACGTTCCAACTACCAAACAACAAACTTCCATTATCTCCTTCTTCACCCAGATATACTTATCATACCAGATACGCTCTAAAATATAAGCATAATATTCCCCTAAGGCCCTGACCAGAGCACTATTTTTTTCTCCAAAAACTATAACCAGTCTTAGAAGGTGCATTATTATTGGAAGGGTGTTATAAACAAAACTTCAAACTTATTAACATTCTAACCTTAAAAAACACCTTAACTATCTTATGCCTGTTACGTTTGAATATATATAATACATAGGCCTACATCAGCTTTTCAATAAAACAAAATAAGTTGTGACATAATAATCTTTCTCCAAGATATCGAACTGGAGTATTCTGTTGTATTGCTTGTTTATGTACATACAAAGAGCTTATTTCCAAGAGGCACTATATTCATGCGTGTAACTTAAAGATAAAGTTGAGTTCTGGTCATGCGATTGCATTGTGAAAGAAAATGTGTGAAATGAATCAGAAAAGGTTGATCATGTAGCATGTAAGTATTGGTGTGTACTGCAAGGTTCTGGAGTCATCAAACTCATAATAAATTTGGCCCAGTCTTGGTAAAGTAACAAGCACTGTACACAGAAAGATGTATATGGGACTACACAAATGGTGTCGGGCCTACTTACCTTGATTTCCTTATCTTTATATGCTTATTACTCAGCCAATATACATTTTCCACCAAAATTGTTTGGCAAATGACATTTATTTGTAATCTTGAACATTCAGTGTAAGTTTTGTTTGATTCTGTGAGAATTCATTTTTTTTTTTTTTACCAGAACTCAAGTTTATCTTTAAGAAAGAACTCTTTGTTTCATTTTGTTCAGGCGTCTATGGAAAATTGTTATTAAAAGATGCTTGTGTTCATAATTTCTCTCGTAATTTAGGTTAATAATTTTGTTCAAGGTAAATAGAGGAAAATGTATATCATTATCTCCATTTGCTATCAAAAGATTTTGCTCCTTTCGGAAAATAGCTCTTCAAATGTTTTACATGTAGAGATATAAATAACCAAAGAAATGGATGAAATCAATAAAACAAAATAGATACTGAGTATGAATCAGGGAACAAACTGAAAGTTTCGTCTCCTACATGCTGGCATTTGCACAAAACCGTCTTTTTCTTCAATGATACAATATTTTATTACTTTACTTGCATTATGAAAAAAAACGCATCATCAACCCCTCATAGTTATAGCTTTAAAAATCACTTCAGATTGAACTGGCAAAGAGTCATGTGATATTCTTGCTCAGATGCTTTCCTTTACCTTTTAGAGTTCTTTATATTGAGGAATTGGTTGATAATTTTTTCTTGGCAATAATGCCCAAATAAAAAGAGTTAAACAAATACACGACTGTAACTCCTAGCGCGTTTTGAAAAATGTTTTTAAGGAAATATCAGGAAATAAAATGAGTGAAAAAACAAACAAATAATGATACAATGACGTGAATTTTAAAAAGGGTGAACGGAAACAACATAAAACAAGTGAACTACATGTACCTTATAACTCTCCAACTCTCTACTTCTTTTTTGCACTTTTGCGCTTCGCGCTTTACATTTAGCTCGTTGCTTTTTAACGCTGCGGCTTTGCATTTGGCGCACTGCATTTATATGATGCTGTCGATTGAATAAATTGAATAAATTCATCAATTCCTGATGAAGCCGTACGAGCGAGAATTCAATTTATTCTTGTCTTATATACGGTTGTCTCATTTACTTCGTTTTCTATTTATATATGTATGTATTATGAAAATGAGATAGCAAAATGTTTATATTGATGGTCATCTTGCGAGTAATAACCATTAACTACTCTCATCGGGCTCTCATCATTAATTTTCTCTTCATTTTTTTTTGATGGTGAATTATTGGGGGAAGATAGTACAGGCCACCCCTGGAATATGGGGGTGATATATCCCCATCCCCGTGATCGACACCCCTGCTAAGGGTGCAAATAAATAGGTTCGATTTGGATCTTTGTGCAGCAAATATGGCTTACATGACACTGGCTACATAGACCATACATTGTACGCGTCCATTCTTGTATGTGCATTACATGTATAGGCCATAGCTAAGCCAATGTGAAATCAGAAATTTGAAAGTTAAAAAATTACCTGTTTTGTATCCCATAACATTTAAAACTTAAAATAGACAGAACATCTGCCCAAGTGAAAAAAAGACCGATGTTTGGCAGCCGTTATGTCTAAAAAGGAATGCTTATGAAGTAGATTAAATACCTGTTTTTACACTGGAAAATAGCACGAACAGGGCCAGTTCTAATGCAAATGTCGCCATTGTGTATAATAAACACTCGGATATGTCACGTCGCTGATGAGCAAACCCCAATTTTTAACATTTGGGCTTACCACGGGCGACTCGCTATTGATATTGGAAAAGGCACACACGGTATCATACATGCATTAAACGTGAGACCGGGTAAAAATTAACTAAAATGAATGACTAGCAATTTTCTAAGAATACCTTTGAGTAGACAGTTGTCAGCGAATGTGCTTCCAATATTTCTGGTATCGTGGGTGTAGTGAAAGTTGATTGAAAGTGTACTTTTATTCTCCTTTGAAATTAATGATGTTATATATATATTGGTGATTCATTATATATTATTCTGTCATTCCATCATAAAGTTATAAATATGTTTTCTCTAGATGTCACACAACGTTTGTGCACCTTTGACATATCAATTATATATACTAATAATGATGATAATAATAATGATAATGATAATTATAATAATAATAATATCACAAGGTCCGCGGTTCGAGTCCCGTCGCAGCACTAATAGTGTGCTTTCGTTTTGGACGACGGTAATGCTAGGTATTGGACCCGTCCGCTCATGCTCGTAACTGGAGGTTCGGCGGTCATCGAAAATCTACGACGATTTTCGGGGAGTTTTACCGTCGCCCCGATAACGCGAAGACGTACTGCCAAATTTGCTGTAGGGCCCATGTACTAATGACTTTCTCGCAGGCAAACTTGATTTTTGACCAAGATTACAGAGCTTAAGCTATGCATTCCGTAAGTTTCTATCTAGGCCTTTTTTAATATCTGCTGATACATATATATATATATATATATATTACAAATATTTGCAAGCAAAATGGCATGCACATGTTACGTTGAGTGAAATCAGATTAATTATTTTCTTTCCAAGAAAGTCGTAATTTATAGGCTTGTTGATATCATAAAGAAGAGTAAAATCATCCTCGTCAATGATATCCAAACAAGAACTGAAAAGTAAACATTCTCTCACTCGGTGAAGATTCGCCATTTCAAATAACGCGCGATCGAAATGATCAGGCATATCAGGTGGTAAAGTCGTTAATTACATGATCAAATTGGCCAGTTAGTTGCAGTTGCAGTGATAAAGGAAACGAGTAATTCGCAGGACGGACACTTCGCACGCCCGACGATGCATTTGCAGTTTTTTACCGTTGCAGGCTCCATCGCAGACTCTGTCGTCGCCTATACTTTGAAATGCACCGTGCGCTATTAACGGCTACCGGTGCTACAGCTAGGGTAATTATTTACAAAGCTCTTTGGAAGCGCATAGGGAAGATATACTGTCATATGCGCTACACAAGAACGTGATTGCAATGACGATCTTCGTCATTGCTTTGTTTTCGTTCACATTCTGCCTTATTATTTACAATGACGATCTTCGGCATTGCATTGTTTTCGTTCACATTCTTCGTATTACTATTCTTCTTCTGGGGACTTATCGTCCGGAAATCCCATTCTTTTTGCACGTAGTGCTTGTTATTCCTAGTTAGGTGGTTTCCTCATGTCCTTTTTTGGATTTAGATACTTGAATATAAACCCTTTCCAACCCCACATATATATACCCTAACACTGACCGACTTTGCGAAAATTGCCCTCCAAATATGCAGTTTTCATAAAAAATTGGGAAATAACTTCAACTTGCTCTAAAATGACGATCCTTATACCTAGGTCAATGAAACGTGACAGACACATGTATCCATACACGTGACAACTGTCTGCCAGGTTTAGTAAAATTTGATGACGTCAGCACAAAGTTATCGCCCCAAAATGATGATTTTACTATGCATTACGTAATAGCCCGCTTCATGCTTGCAGTACAAAAGGGTGCGTTAATTTAAAAAAAAAAAGATGGAGAAGCAGAACTATCTGTTTATCGTACTTTTAGGTTTCTTGAACTATTTTTTATTATTGAAACTGTTTCACACAAAATAACTACATGAAGTCAACTCAGAGAGACACCAACGTGGACACACACGAATGCACACACACACATAAGCCCACACATACAACCATACAGGTGTCGAGTAAAAATACCAGAGGAAATAATGCCACAGGTAAAAATGCCAGTGGAAAACATGCCAGAGGAAAAAGCTAGATCCGCCCCTGGGACGATGTAAGCTAGTGTATTTCAGGTGTGTGCTTAAGTTGGATTGTGTTTGTAGACTATACTATATAGCGGTCTAATTATCATGAGGGGAGATGGTAATGATTTCTTTAATTAAGTATTATCAAATTTCCTTCCAAGGTATGCATCAGATTGCATTATTTCAAGTCCAGGCGCGGATCAGGGGGCAGGGGGCCTTAATTGCCCCCCACCAAAAAAAAGAGAGAGAGAGAGAGAGAGAGAAGGAAAAAAAGGAAAAGGGAAAGAGGAGAGAAAGGGAAAGAAAGAAAAGGAAGAAGAAAAGAAAAGGGGATAAAAGAAGGAGATGGGGGGCGAAAGGGCCTTGCCTATCAGGCTTTGCCTCCCCCCCCCCCCCATCAAAAACTTAGAGAGAAGGAAGGAAAGGGAAAGAGCAAAGGAAAAGAGGAGATGAAGGGAAAGAAAAAAAAGAGGAAGAAAGGAAAAGAAGGGGGATATCAATTGCAATTTTCTCGCCAACAAGTTGTGGATCGGGGGAGGCCAAAGGGCCTTTGCCTCTCCCCCCCCCGCCAAAAAAAAAAAAAAAAAGAAAGGAAGGAAAGGGAAAGAGGAGAGCTAAAAGGGAACAAACAAGAGGAAGAAGAAAAGAAAGGGGTAAAAGAAAGGGAGATCAGTTGCGATTAATCCCGCCAACAACGTGTGGATTGGCCAAAAGGCCCTTGCCTCCTTCCCCCGGCCCCCAGCAAACCTAAAAGAGAGAGAAGGAAGGGAAGGGAAAGAAAAAAAAAGAGAAAGAAAAAAAGGTAGGGGAGATCAGTGGCGTACTGGCGGGGGTTTGGGGGCTTGGGGGGGGGCCTTCCCCCAAATAAAATTCAAAGGTGGTTTATTTCTAATTCGATACCGGTGATTTACAAATGTTGCTGAAATGACATAATTTTCCGAGATTTGTCCTCACTTTTTAGTAAATTATACTTTTTTATGCGTTTGTTGGAAATGACAAATTCCTAAATTTACAGTCAGGCAAGAAATATGCTTATTTAGAGGCCTACATGTCAGGGCCCGCGGAACGGCGGGCTCGAGGGCCTCGAGCTCCCCTACACTTTTTGTGAAAAAGTATATTAGAGAGAAATAGAAAGAAAGAATAGTGACCTGCCAGTGTCACAAAATAATGAGGTATCAAAATATGCTCATCTGACTGTGATTAAATGCCTAAAACCCCTGAGCTTCCGGGGTTCCGCCCCCTAGCTGGACCCACTCAATGGCCCTAAAGCGGCCCCTGGATGCTCATCTGACCGTAATTTATTGCCTAAAACCCCTCAGCTTTTGGAGGCTCTGCCCCCTGGACCCCACCTAGGGCCCTAAGGCGTGCCCCTAGATCTTACGATAATTTAATGCCTAAAACCCCTGAGCTTACGAGAGCTCCGCCCCTTTGGACCCCATGCCAATTAATGACAGTGTCATGAATAAGGTATCGAAATATGCTCTTCTGACCGTAATAAATGCCCATACCCCCTAGATCCGCCCTGCCCCCCCCCCCCACCCCCTGCGGTGCTCTGCTCCCTCGCAGTTGTGCCACGCCCCCAATCCGTTGACCGCATACGTACCACTTTATTCCTTTCGACGCGCCTGTTTACACCATAATATTTATTTAGATTTTTTAAATTGTATTATTGGTAAGTTTAATGGAGTTCCTGATGTGAATGCTGCCCGATCATCACTAAAATTTGACTTAACCGGGCATCATCTTGTAATTCCGGCACAGTACATAACAATAATATATTTCATTCATGCTTAGAGGGGGGTTGATCCCCAAAAGAAGGACGGAGCCCCCAGGCTTCTGAGGGGGTCACCATAGAGTTGCTGAACGGCCGTGCCCCTAAACTTCCTTCATGCTTGGAAGGGGCTCCCAATTAATATTGAGACATGCAGAGCCTCCGGGCTTCAGAGATATGGAGGGGGCTTTAAATAGATGGGCAAAGTACCCGGTCTTATGATATGCTGAGAGGGGGTTCTCTAAAAGGGCGGTGCCCCTAGACTCCATTTATGGTCGGAAGAGGCTCCCAAAGAGATGGACAAATGGGCAGAAAGTGCAAGATTGCCCCTAAATTAATCAAGCCCCCCCCCCATTCCATCCCATTTATATAGAACCTTCTTAAGCAAGCCCCCTGGCTACGCCAATCATAACATAATTATAGTTCGCTTTTCTCTTTGTAATATAGAACCGGTATTAAGCAAGCACGCCCCCCCCATTCTCTTCCCCATTGGCTACGCCATTCACAAATGAGAGGTTGTTTTTCTGTTCACGTTATTTACCAAGCACCCCTCGGACCCCCTTCCCTCCCTTGGCTACGCCAATCAGATTGTGTAGTTTGTTTTTATTTTTATTAAGCAAATATATTTTTATCTTTATTTAATAGAGCCTCATTAAGGTTACGCCAAATTAAGCACATGGGACTGAGCTCAGCCGATCCGATCAACCGATCCGATCATAAAGGTCAGATTAATACAGCATTAGCCGACGGTTAACCACTTGGCAAAAAAAGTGCTTAAAAACTTCTATATTCTGATCTCAAGTCTAAAAAAAATTTATGATTGCAGGGCTTAATAATTGACCTGCTTGACACATGATCATGTGCCAATTTAAATATGAAAGTTGTTGATTGAATAATAAAGAAATTAGAGCCTAGTCTATGGCTATATGTATATGGGCTTCCCTAGTTTGGGCCTGACTAAGGCCTTAGGGTTAGGCTAGGCCTGGCTTAGCATTTAGGCTTAAGTTTAACTTTTATGCCAAAAAGAGTCGAAATACACATTGGGGGCCAAACATTCTGGACGCGAGCACAAATAAGTTCTGTCCACTACAATTAGTTGTAGTTCCTTATTGATTTTCAGCTAAAAAACCTCTTTTTGACGAAATAATCGACGAAAGAAATTTAACTTAACTCTATCCATCAATCTCTCTCAGCTCGCGATCGATATCGATATCCACCAGTATACGTACGCGACGTACGTACGTAACAGGCGCGCGCTGTTGGCATGGCATCTGGACGCGTACATTTGGAATAAGCCCCCCCCCCCTATCTTTTCAGTTCTCACAATATTTGCATTTGAAGGTTTCTCTCCAGTGTGCGTTCTTTTTTTTTTTTTTGGCGGCCCAAGGGGGGTGTTAAACCCCCTAAACCTACACCCCCGTAGATCCGCGCCTGCACGTAGAAACATGGCGGCATTGCACGCATATCGTTGTGGCACGATTGCATTCCTAATATTTGCAATGACAATCTTCGTTATTGCTTTGTTTTCGTTCACATTTTGCCCTATTAATATTCTTCTTGGGACTTATCGTCCGGATTTCCATTCGTTTTTCACGTAGTGCTTGTTATTCCTTATGTAGGTCCTTTTCTTTTGCCCAATTCTTTTGAAATTTCGTAGGCATAGTCTCTAGCATCCCATGCAGGTCACTATCATTCTTCGTTTTTCGAAATCATTCATGCGTAACCGTCCAGGCGCCATTTTGTCCGTTTCTGGTCTGTTTTAAGGCCTTTCTTCCTTCCTTCCTATCTCCACTATCCTCGATCCTACATACTTCTAACAAATTCCTCTGGATAGTCTAAGAGATTTTCTTTCATCTGCGATGCATAACCTGCCCTTCAAAATGCCATATTTGTACGCGAAATTCAAATCCGAAACCGACTCCGTCAAAAATCTCTAAAATTCTTGAAAAATGGACCCCTAAAAATCTAAAAATTGCCATAACTTTCTCATACCCAATCCGCTTCGTATTAATTTCTTGCATTATCTTTATCTCATAATTGCCCATAGCCATGCCAAATTTCACGCTCCAACGGCTATGCAAGAAATAAATAGCGCCCTCTAAAGTTCTGGGAATTTGCTTTCTTTCTGTGGCTGTAGCTTCATCGTGTCTTGCAAAACCCGTACTCTTTTTTTGGATTAAGATAGGTTACTTGAATATAAGCCCTTTCCAACCAAATAAAAAAAAATCATATAGCCTTACGCTGACCGCCTTTGCGAAAAATTGCCCTCCAAATATGCAGTTTTCAAGAAAATTGGGAAATAACTTCAACTTGCTCTTTTATTTGAACTTTAATGCAATACTAAACAAAATTGAACAACTACTGTTGGCGCTCAAGATGCCTATCTCTTAAAGGGAAGTTTACAGTTCTTAAGTCTCTTATAATACCCAAATTTATATTTTTGTTCATGACTCTTTGTATTACTATTCCTGAATTTAAAAAAAAAAGTTGGAAACTGTATTTCTTAGGTTCATATGGTCTCGAGGAAATGATAGAGTAAAACGCACTTTGTTATAAAATGATTTTGATCATTGTGGTTTACAAATGATCGATATTAGATCTTTTGCAAGTGTGCGGAAACTTATTTGGTCGAGGTATTTAATGTATGATGAATTTGATAGTACTTGGAGACAAATATAAATAATCAGTCTGTCTGAATTTCGCTCAGATCCAGAAATTTCATTTAGAGCCCATGCCACTAAAAAGATTTTGAAAGGGTTATATATGCAACTTGAGAAACTATAAGGGTGTTGTACGCATTCATATCAAGATTGCTGTCTAATTCTAATCTGGTGGAAATGCAAAGATTAGATAGCTTATTGTACAACCAAAATGTTTGCTTGAAAACAAAAAGGTTGTTTTACTACCCTGCTTGGTAGGAAAGGGTAATTTAAACAATACAGGATTTGATTTACGATGGAACACTTTTAAAAGAATTTTGTTGAGTTAGTATTAGAGTTTGACTTACCACCAAAATGTTTGCCTTAAAACAAAAAAGGTTGTTTTACTGGCGCTGACGCTTGATAATTACTTAGAAGAGACTTTTTATATTTAAATTAAACATAATTTTAAACTAGGGGCATTCTTGATGTTATCATCAAGGATGGTCCAAAGCTTCGGGCCTTCGTAGGTGAATATGGATTTAGCGAGTATAGTTTTAGTTAATAGCAGATGGAATTCGTCAGATTGGCATGTGGGTTTTCAAAGATGTTTATAAATATATCATTATGCATTATATTGCTAGGCCCCCGTATCGGGACAATAACCCCCTGGAAAATCACCCCCTGAAAATTACCCCTGAAAATACCCCGGGAAAATTACACCCGGAAAATTATCCCGCGGGGACAAGCACCCCCAAAGACAATTCCCCCCGAAAATTCCCCCCTGTTCATCAAAGGGGAAGTCCACCATGATAATAACTTGGTTTTAATAATTATTTTTCTTTCGGGGGGTAATTGTCCAGGGGGTAATTGTCCTAGGGGGTAATTTTCCGGGGGAATTTCATCGGGATGGTTTTGCTAGGGGGGGGGGGGTAAATGCCCGGGGGTGGTTGCTCAGGGGATAACTGTCCAAGAACCCTAGGCCCCATGTTTTAATTAGAACATCTTTCCAGAAAGGAAGCAAAGTGAAGTACTGTACCCTTCTATCATATTTATGTCTTTGAGTTAGAGAGCGCCAACTTAAAAGCTATATGCGTGCTGCACAGCTGTAGTAACATGATTATTACTAAAACTGTTTGTCACTTGGTTGCATTACTGTCTTGTAGACTTTTGTTGAATTGAATTGTTACTTCTCTGTGTGATTTTGAACCGGATTAAACTACCAAAAATATGTGGCAGTTATTTTTCTTTCTTATTGGATACGCATGTTGTTCTGATAGTAAGTATTACATAGAATAGTCTGAATATCTTTCGTTTACACGCCTTTACTAGCCATTGATTTTGTTCCTTACGAAATGCATGAGGGTATGCTGTATTAGTTTTCTGATCGAGAATAGCGGCCATCTCGTCCATTTTGTTTGAATATTATTTTTAATATTTCAGAGCAATGTAGGAATGTTTGTAGTAAATTTGCCTCGCTTTTTCACGACGTATACTTATATTAAATTTACTAAACATGTGATTGATAACTGAGGTTTGAATAACTTCAATTAGACATGATAGAAAAAAGACCAAGAGGTATACTTTTGCACGCATTTTTGCCCTTCCCTCCTCCCCCAAAACCCACATAAAACACGCAATTTCATTTGGAATTTACATAAAAAACCTTTTCAAAGTAACTGATTATTAAGTTTGTTCAAATAATGATATTACGCACCTTATTAAGAAGAAAAACAAAAATTCACTTCTCTCATCTTCAAGGCGCAAATGTAGGAAAGTATAGTGAAGGGACTTAGCTGTGATTCTACTATATATAGGCCACTAACATTTTATATGTTTAGCAGTTTTGAACCTTTTGACATGCTAATTCGTGCAATTTATCCTAATTTGAGCGCGCAATTTTCATCAATATCCTGATGAAACTTATATGCTTAAACTGAAGGCATAATAGTAGACGCCCATTACACACTATATCCCATTTTTGGGGTTCAAAATGACCAGATCCTAGAGAATAATATACCAGGGACCATTTTAAACGCTACTCTGAATTACCATCCCTTATGCACTTTACCATGGATTGGGGGAGCCATAAGCCTTTAGAAACCGCTTCATCTATTTTCGTTCCATTCTCGTTATTTCTATTGCGAATGTTGGGCCCCTCCAAGTTCTGTCTGGAGCGCTTAAGATGCGCTTTGCTCACGTGTAAAAGTGCTAAAACGAAGAAATGCAACAAGCAGTATTCTTTTGGGCTTTAAAGTGTGATGTTTTTGCATTAAATATGGAATCTAAAATAATATGGAAACTACTGCTGGGGAGGGGGGACGTGAATCTCGAGTGCCTCGGAACCAGCACAACCGACTCAATAATCGCAAGCGCTTAAGTGCTTAAGATGTGCTTTGATCATGTTTAAATAAGTACAAAAGTGCTAAAACGAAGAAATGCAACTAGCAGTATTCTTTTTGTTTTGAAAAGTTTGATGTGTTTGTATTAAAGATGGAATCCACAAGAATATGGAAACGATTGCTGGGGAGGACGTGAATCTCAAGTGCCTCGGGACCAGCACAACCGACTTAATAATCGCAATAACTTGGAAGAAAAGTAAGGAAACGATATTATTCAACTGCGACGAACTCACACATCCCTGTGAAAAAAATACTCCAAGCCACACGCTTGGAAGGAACAATACGGTTATCAGCAGCACTGTGACAATTCGGAACATTTCGTTGGTTCATGAAGATGACTATACTTTCCTAATGCTTTCTGAAACCGACAGACAGACCTGTGAAATCAACCTCACAGTAATTGGTATATATTTACTTTTTATAATTTAGAATTTTTTACTATTTTTAGATAACGATTTCCACATTAACAAATACAGCAACCAGATCGTTTTTCGCTAACCTTCATGTGTTTTTCAAAATATTTTTTGAGCAATAAAAAAAAAAAAAATCGTATACAAAGTTAGCGTAATAACGATAAAAACCGTATCCGGACACCTACCCCCTGGACATCCACCCCCGGATAACCACCCCTAGGATAACCACCCTCTAGGACAACCATCCCCTAGGACAACTACCCCCTAGGGCAACCACCCATGACGACTTATCCCTAAGACAACTACCCCCGGACCAATACCCCATAGTATTGTTGTCCGGGGGGTAGTTGTCCCACAGGATGGCTGTCGTAGGTGGTAGTTGTCGTCGGGGGTAGCTGTCTGGGGTTATTTTTCCGGGGGTAGTTGTCCCAGGGGGTAGTTGTCCGGGGGTAGTTGTCCGGGGGTAGTTGTCTTAGGGGGTAGTTGTCCTAGGGGGTATTTGTCCTAGAGGGTGGTTATCCTAGGGTGGCTATCCGGGGGATGGTTGTCCAGGGGGTATGTGTCCTAGAACCGATAAAAACATCCAGTCATTATTCCTGAGAAGTAAAAACATATCTGAAGTCCTAGACTTAAATATACTATGTCCCTTTTGCAGCCAAGATCAAATTCTGTAGAGATTTGCAGGAATTAAACACTATGTCATGTATGTCCTATCTGTGAAATTTAAACGTTAGTAGTGACCTAGTATTCAAATTATGCAAGGAAATCCGTTTACTTTCTAGACTTCATTGTCAGACACTATTGAGTGACTGACTGACATTTTTTTATCTTTGGTTATAACATACATAAAATGAGTTGTAACAGGTACATGAGCATTTGTCATTATCAATAATCCACGTACCTACGTACCTATACGCCGAAAGACGCAAAGGGGTACGCGAGATGGAAGCAAAAAATTAAACACGTTGAATTTTTGTCGCGTACTTTTGGCGTAGACACTAGACGCAGAAAGTACGCCTTGTTTACGCAAGTCTACGCAACACTACGCAACACTACGCTACTGTATGCCATGCCTACGCAATAGTATGCTACCTTTCGCCAGTCCAACGAAGAAGTAAAAGCTTCCGCGCACAGTTAGCAACCGTACGCAATTGTAAGTAAATCTGTACGCCAGGCTTACGTAAGCGTACGCAACCCTACGCCTGTTATACGCAATCGTACGAGTAGGTACGCCAATCGCATACGCCGTGGGTACGCGGTGCCTATGCACAGGGTACGTAACCATACGCCATCGTACGCCAGCCTACGCACAATTTACGCAGGGACTACGCCCATGCAACACTTGTTTCCATGAATGCGCAGCCTAATTTCGGCGTAGTCGGTACGCCACACTACGCAACTCTACGCAGATCCGGTGTGAAAGGGGCTTTATGATCGTTATTTTCCCACAAAAAGCCATTTTCAAACCCTTTCGTTTTGAGGGAAGTTCTAAATAAGTATTGTCTTTGAAATGCCGTTGGAATTCAACCTTTTCATTTTGTTGACCTGCAAATGGAACATACTACCTTTAAAAATCAGAAAATTATGCCTGATATTTGTATCACAAACGAAACTACAACTGTGATTCTACAAATGGAATATGTCCCACCAGGATGTTATAATTCAAATTAATGTTATTTACGCAGCAGGGGTAGGAAAGGGGTCAAATTGAATTTGATCAGATATTATGTTTTGCTTATGAAACAAAATTATTCTTCATGTTCGAAGTATTAATAAATCAATATAAATTAATCATATCTTTAAATCATCACTTGTTATTATATGGCATTATAATGGCTGTAATTTCCCTTTTTTTAAACTTAATTTTCAAGTTCCACCCAAGGGGTTGATCTTGGTTGAAAAAGCATACGATACCATTCTGCGGAATCAAGGATCACTCACGGTTGAAGAAGGGGAAAATAAGACATTAGTCTGCAAAACCAATACATCGGTGAAACCGTCCGTCAATTTGGAGTGGGTGATTCCACACGGGTTAATAGCTTCTGTTGATTCTCAAAAATATGTTAATGATGAACAAGATGAACGTCTTCTTGTGCCTACAAGGACTATACACTTTACACCAACATATGCAGATGATGAAGATATAGTGCTTATCTGCAAAGTTGCTCGCACTTCATCTTTTGATCACATTCAGACATCAGTCCTTATTAAAAATGAAGGTGAGCATTACCATGATTTTCGCTATCTAGGGAAGAATACAAACAGGTAAATACTTGTTTTTCATGTTTCACTGTTGACATAAGTCATGACTCAGTGTGTTAAGTCACGTACAATATGGAATCGTTGAATGTTTCTTGTTTAAAATCGAATTATTAACATTGGAGTAGAAAGTCACGATGTTTCCTATTCGATCAAATTAAGGCGATGTAGAGATACAACGCTTCCTAATCAGTATATAACACCTTGCACCTTTCATCTATTCAAAGCCCGCTATTTGTACAGAGCAGCTTTTCGTATACGTGGCAAATGCACACCTTCATCCAATTAATATGTATTCGTTAACGCCAGGGACGGCTAACCCAACCGGGGAAGAGGTACTCTATCCTCTGTTTTATTATTCTTTATTACTAGTACATTGGTGATAATCCTAGACTGTGTACTCACTTCTCCTTTTGTGTTTGTATATTGAATATTTGCATACTTGATGAATTTTCAATTATCAATCTGTATTGGCTTCTCATTATGTAATACTAAATTTATCATTTGCATGGTTGTAAATTTCAATGATTAATTTGTAGTTTACTTCGATATATTTTTCAGTACTTGCTTATTGAAGATAACCCTAAGTTGAGGATTCTATTATTATAAATTGCAATTTGAATTTGAATTTTATAGTAGAGAAAAGGTGGGAGGTGTACCCTCATAAGCACTACATTTTTTTTCGACTCCCCTTAAACCCCTCCGTCCCAATACTGGGCTCCCCATTTAATGTGCTTATGGGTATATAAAACTTCAAACTAAATTTTGAATAGAACAAAATAATCTGTGTAAAAATTTCAACCACGTTTAATTACACACAAAAGAAAAAGAGTATATGAGTGGTTTTATGTTGAAACTAGCGTTTCTGCAAATGGCAAGATGATCCCCTTTTGTAAAACGATGTTTTTTTAATCGTCTCTTATTTTGTTACTCAAAATGTATAGGAGAACTCACGACCGTCGGCAAAAGTCTTGGGACAGGCTCCAATGAAAGTAATGGAGATTTACAAGGTCATTTGTCATTCAAATTTAGTAGTTTCCTGTAATACATGAGTGCACATACCGTCATCACGTACAAAGTTGAAACACATTATTGATGTTACGAAATACTAGATAACAAATATTTTTGTCGATATTGTTGATTTTCAATTCTTAAATATCAGAGGGACAGTATAAGGCAATTTTGCTGTTAAAAATACCTATGATAATAGAAATGATATAACCAGTAACGATAATGGGAAATGTAATAAAGATCACTAATTCATAATTGCTTCTTCGCCACCGTTTTCCCACGTCTTTGGAATTAGTTTTGTCGTTCAAATCTTTGATATTTCTTCTGTTAAAAAATATCAACACTAAAAACGCAATGGCAGTTTGCTAGGTACAGACTTGGTAATGTGGAATAATGCCTTACTAAATGGCACGAGCGTATTGACCTGGTTCCGAAACCTCTGATCTACAACTGAGCCATCGCACCTCCAACTGATGTTAAACTAATCTTACAATAATTGAAATGTGGGGTGAAGGTTATTATTCAAAGTCACAGATGTAAAAAATAACTGTTTGTAACATGGAAATTACAACATGTACCATCACCCCATCCTGACTCCCATGAACACAGCACTGAGTCTATCAGGGAAAGTTACAATGCTACAATAAATAAATGCAATTCTTGTTCACTCATGCATACAAGTTTGGTTTAATAAACGATGCATTTCACTCAGCAAATCATGAATGTATCATATCACCCTCACTTTTGTAAGCTCCAAACGATTTACCTCTCACAAATTGGATGGCTAGTTCCTGCGCAACCTAATTTTCAAACCCTTTACAAAAGTGAGCAGTGCTCACTGCTCACCCAAGCATGAAGTTTTTTCGGACTTTTTGGTGTCATATGAAAGTTGAGTTTATGAGCTTTCCATACATATAAACCTTTTCCCCAGAATCATATATATTTTTTTTTAATTCGGCAGCCATTTCAAAAGTGTATATATTTTTTTTGGGACGCACGGTATAGTACCACCTTTTGGAACCAATCAGATTTTTAAATGCCATTTTTTACTTTTTTTGTGTGATTTTCAGCTTTTTAGTAATGTCAGTGTATGAGCCTACTGGAAATGTGTACATCAATTGAAATTATATATATATATATATATATATATATATACACACACGAATAAATATATATATGCGTGTATGTGTTTGTGTGTGCGTGTGTGTGTGTGTGCGTACACGTGTGTTTTTGCGAGTGATGAGTACGTCTGTGATGAGTGCATGGGTGTGTGTATGTGTGTATAATAGAAAGAAGAATCCTTGCAAGTGTCATGGTTCCAACAGTTTGTTGATATTAAGGTCAACAAATTTTCGTTAACCGCTGGAACTGTATAGCACGAAACCGAAAGGATTCTTCTTTTCAATTAATAAATGTTGATTACATTATTTAGTACAAGGGCAACCAGGGGCGGATCCAGCCGGCGGCAAGGGAGGGGGCCGAAAAAGGGGCCTACTTTGTGCGAACATTTGAAAACCGTGCCGGCCGTTTTTCGCTCAGTGGGGGTCAATAGTGAGCAATTTTTTGATTATTTGATTGATTTTTTTTTTTTAAAGAAAAATAACCACAACCCCTTGAAGCGCCAGGGGAGGGGGCCCATCTTCTTTTTTTTTAAAGGGTGTTTTACCTGTTTTTTTCTAGGGGAGGGGGCCCCCGGTCCCCCTGGATCCGCCACTGAGGGCAACACATGTAAGAAGCAAATGCTAGCAGCATTGACGTAGCACTCAAAAACTCATTCATACAGTTTAGCTTTCATGCTTATTTCAACTAAACGTTAATCTCTGCGATTTTCCATATATATAAACTATATTTAACTCTGGTGGACATTTATCCTTTCTATTAACAATTTAACTCACTGCTTTGGTCTTTACTTCATTTTGATATAAACGTGATATTTAATTAGGAATAAGAGGCCAACACGCACACACAAATGAAACCGCCGTGACTGTGTATTTCCACTGGACAAATAAAATAAAGAAAAGAGAAGAAAAACACCCAATTAATATTGAAATAATTCACGATTTCTAAAGGTATACTATTTTTGTTGTTGTTGCTGTAAAGAACCTAAAGAGAAACCATGGTACATACAAAGTCATCTTGTTATAGCCGGAGGTTCCGCCGTGGTGATGCTGTTAATTGTACTTGCATTTGTTGGTGCTATCATCCGCTATAGGAAGAGAGCAGGTAAGTATATGGTTTGTCGTTTTGAAGAGACGAGCTATAACAGTTGCATTCTAACGAAAATGAAAATTAATTTGAGTATGATATATGGTAGAAATGAGGAACAACGGATTGTATTATTTTTTTTTCAAGAAAAATAACTGTTATAGTGATAACTGTTATAATGATAATTATTCCTTTGGATCCCACTGACCTACAAACGCAGCGACTCTGTATATCTTTCGTCATACCGAAACCTGTGAATCTTGAAAGGAATTGGAAGAAAACCCGTTGTAAATCATATAACCTTTAGTAGTGGGGGCTGTTAGGGATATTTTGGTACAGATTCTTCTAAAAGCACCAAATTTGGCCTCGAGGTAGCTTATGCCATACTATTACGATTTCTGCTGGGCGCCAAGAAGCGCGCCATTCGGGACCGCCATATTGGGCAAATCCAAAAATGGCTACCATCTGAGTTAGAGGTCAAGCGTAGTTCAAAAAGTAAAAGGGCTAGTATGATAATAGTTTATATATTTATGGGGTTTATGGGGTCGGAGAATCTGATAAAAATGTCCTTTCATCGATTTGAGGCCTCCTTGGGGCTCTCATACTGGTCATATTGGTAAAATCCAAAATGGCCGCCATCTGAGTTACAGGTCAAGTGTAGTTACGAAAGGAAATGGGCTAGTATGATAAAGGTTTATATACTAATGGGGTTTTCGGTGTCAGAGAATCTGATTATAATGTCCTTTCATCAAGTTGAGGTCTCCTTGGGGATTTCATACTGGTCATATTGGTCAAATCCAAAATGGCCGCCATCTGAGCTACAGGTCAAGTGTAGTTTCATAGGAACGAAATATGGAGGTTTCAGGGTCAGCAAATCTGATAATGATGTTCTGTCATTGATGTGAGGTCTCTTATGGGCTGTTACAATGGTCAAATCTAAGATGGCTGCCAAACGGGCAAATGCTATGATGTGCATACTTAGATTTTCTTCTCTTTTGTGGGATGTAACATTGTGATAAAACTAATTTTATGGTTATATCAATGGTTAACATGCACACTTAAAACTCTAACATACATTAGTTAACCCTCACATACATACAAACGCCGCGCAAACACCACACACACACATACGCACACACACACAACCCATTAAGTCTGTCAGTTTCGTTTATCGTAAGGAAATAATATTCTTGTTTATTTATTTTATTTATGTATTCTCCACTCATGGGATGGATTGCCCTTGTCAGCTATAAGCTGTTTTTCAAAGGGGTCCAATATTCTTGTAAATTTTCTACGATTCTACGAAGTTAAAACATGGTGGACAATGATGAACATGGCTTCAACTATAATTATTTCGTGGTATAAATATTGAAGCTATATTTATGATCTGACGTTATAAGTGCTTTAATTGTGAGGGTATATTTCTCAATTACTTATTTGACGTGAGTTGTAATTCTACTTCTTTCTCAGTAGTTAGACTAGTAGTTACATTGTATATAATACAGTTCCCTGTATGTCATTTTACCTGGGTTTTATTATGTTTCCATACATAATCCTAAAATGGATGTTAAAACAACCCTTTGGAGTACTGTCGGCTTACAGGCTCTTATTTATGGTATGCGTGAGTGGTGTCCCTCCAAAGGAATCATAGTTTGCTTGATTTGTCTATTCCATATTGTTCACCTATTCCTATGTTAGGTGAAAATAGTTACAGTTACACAGTTGTGTATAAAGAGACAAATACAATAAGCAAGGAAGGCTTTCCAATATTCAATCTTTGGTTAGAAGTGATTACTGTCATAGTTTGTATCCAGTTATTCAATCAGTAAGTTCAACTGTACACAACAAATAAATATAGAAAAGGAAGGAAGGCTTTCCAATATTACATCTTTGGTCAGAATAGATTACTGTAATGGGTTGTGTCCAGTTATATAATCAGTAAGTTCAACTGGGCGCAACAAATAAATGTAGAAAGGGAATGAAGGCTTTCCAATATGGAATCTTTGGTTAGAAGTGATTACTGTCATAGTTTGTGTCCAGTTATACAGTCACTACGTTCAACTGGGCACAACAGTGCTCTTGATATATGTATAAATCTTGGCATGCGCCCATACATTTCAGCATTATGTTCTACTAGTCGTTGCTGTCAATGTTGTTGCTACATCCGCCCTCGCATTTGCAGAGCATCGTTTCACTGGTGACCCCGACGTGATCTAAACCCGACCGACCTGCTGAGTGGCAGACATCCTTCACCAAAACTGTTTCAATTATTGTCTCCCTTTTCTTCATATTTCTACTCACGTCTTATCTTTCAAATGTCATCATGCATACTCACGATCACACACATTATTCTACTTCTGAAACTTTTGCTTGCCCTTCATCTGTCTCCAATGTTCAACTCAAAATCCCTCCTTTCTGGCACAATAATCCTACTATTTGGTTAGCCCAAGTCCAAGCACAATTCATGACCCGAGGCATCACCCAACAGAAAAAAAAGTTTGTCTACGTCGTCGCCCCCTTGCAGCCGGAATATGCCCAGGAAATTTGGGACTTACTGATCTCTCTTCCTCAAGAACAGCCCTACGTTAAACTGAAAGCCGAATTGATACAGAGGAACTCCATCTCTGAGCAAAAACGCCTTCATCGGGTGCTGATTTATGAGGAGTTTAAGAGTTCGCAAACCCTCCCAGTTACTTCTCAAGATTAAAACAAAAAATGCTGGGGCAAACAAGTCGGAGGAGAACATTCTGAAACAGCTATTTCTCCAGAGGCTGTCCACAAAATTAATATCGTCGCACAGGTGGCAGAAGGGCGCGTAAGCGCGCGAGCGACTCGAGATCTATACTTTTCGAATTATTCGCATTTAAAGATTTGTTTTATATTTAAACTACTTTCCGTGCCGAAAATTGGTTTAAAACTTAAGAGACTAATAAAAATGTTATAGTAGAACACGGCCACAATTTTTTTTTCGGAAATAAGTCAGTTTTATAAAAGTTTGAGGTGATTTAGTGCTAACGCCCTACTGCTTAGAGCATCATTTTTTTACCTGAAATTCGAGCTAACGCCCTTCTGCCACCCGCGCGATGTTATGTTCGGCTCATTTTAGCATCAACTGGGGACTCAATGGAGATCGTGAAACTCGCTGATTTACCCAATGAAATCGTAGAGACAAATTCTACATCTAATTTTCATCCTATCAGTCTTCTTCTTCGTCTTCTTCTTCTTCTTTTTTTCTTTTTCACACCCTACTCCTTTCCTGGAAATGCAGGAAATGAAAGCGCAAATATCACATCAGTTGCAAGACCGTCAAGCGCGAAGCCCCAGCTTACAATGCCATGCTGGAGGGGATTGCTATTATCACTGGCGGTTCGGTAGTAAGCCAAGAAATGTACTCCTCCCTGCACTTTCAAATCAACTTCTTCATACCAGGGAAACGGCCCAGCCAGCGACTAGCAGCGACAAGTCCCACTGGCACCAGCCAAAATATTTGCCTTTTCTACATTAAGGATGGGAAACAGGAATTAGATTTCTCGTAGACACTGGAACTGAAGTTAGCGTTCTTCCTCAATCGAAATCCGAGAAACATATGCAACCTTCTTCGAAATTTCACCTGCAAGCAATTAATCGCTCAAGTATCACTACTCACGGAGAGCAAAGCCTGACTCTAGACGTCGGCCTACGCCTTGCTTGCAGGTGAATTTTTATCATTGCCGACATATCCACTCCTATCGTTGGGGCAGACTTTCTCCATCACTTTGGTTTTCTGGTAGATCTGAAGCTCATCGATTCTACTACAAATCTATCTGTAAGAGGCATCCTTTCTTCTTCTCCTTCTATCAGCCCCATGTTTGTCAAGGCAGACGGTCAATCTGCTTACAAATCTCTTCTTGACCAATTTCCAGACATCACACGCTCAGTCTACAAAGAGGCAAAAATGCTAGAATTAGGCATCGTTCGACCTTTTGGCAGCAATTGGGCATCCCCACGTCATATGGTGCTCAGGAAACCCCCCGTAGACTGGAGACCGAGCGGGTACTACCATGCACTAAATAGGAAGAAAGTGCCCGATAAATGTCCTATTCCCCATTTTATCTCAGCTCTAGCAGGTAAGAGAGTTTTCTCCAAACTCGATGTCATCAGAGCGTACCACCCAATTCCAGTTGATCCAGTAGACGTACACAAAACAGCCATCACCACACCCTTTGGGCTATTTGAATTTGGGCGCATGCCTTTTGGTTTACGAAATGCCGCACATACAGGTACTTTTCAACTGTCTATTAATGATCGAGGTAACCCGTGGTTTACCACTTGTAGTACGCCTACATCGACGACCTCCTCATCGCGAGTGAGACATGACATAAGAGGAACATATTCAACACCTCCAACTAGCTACTGTTCTCACGACTCTCGGAATACGGTGTCGTCATTAACCCACTCAAGTGTGAATTTGACGTATCTTCGCTCATCTTCTTCAACCAGGAAATAGACTTCATTGTAGCCTTAGGACAGGATGGTGACATAAAATCGATAAAAGAACATAATAATCAGATTATCCGACCCCGGAAACCCCATGAATTTATCAACTTTCATCGTACTAGCCTTTTTCCTTTTGGAACTCAACTTGACCTTTAACTCGGATGGCGGCCATTTTGGATTTGGCCAATATGACCAGCATGACAGCCCCAAGGAGACCTGTCATTGATACAAGAACATCATAATTAGAGTCTCTGACCCCGAAAACCCCATTAAGGTATTAACTTTCATCGTACTAGCCCTTTTCCTTTAGGAACTACACTTGACCTTTTACTGAGATGACGGCCGTTTTGGATATGGCCAATATGACCAGCGTGACAGCCCTTAAGGAGACCTGTCATTGATACAAGAACATCATAATCAGATTCTCTGACCCCGAAAACTCCATTAAGATATTAACTTTTATCATACTAGCCCTTTTCCTTTAGGAACTACAGTTGACCTTTTACTCAGATGGCAGCCATTTTGGATATGGCCAATATGACCAGCATGACAGCCCCAAGAAGACCTGAAATTGATATAAGAACATTATAATCAGATTCTCTGACCCGAAAACCCCCTTAAAGGTAATGCACGGTTTTGGGAAATTCTGAAATTGGATGGATAGTAATTCTTTAAGTGTTTGATATATTTGGATGCCCCTGTGGATGTATTATAAGCAGTAAAAAATTTAGCCCCTGAAATGCTTCTGCTTTCGAGCAAATTGAATAATCAAAATCTACCGGTGCTCCCGGTAAATTTCAAATATTTTAAATAGCGCCTAAGGTCATTCCATGGTAGTTGAGACCATAAAATCACAAAATATGCAGTTCTTATATATAATTTCCAAACGGGAATAGCAAATCGGTCGATTGTAGTCAAGAAACATTGTTTAAAGCTAAATTAATATCAGTCTTGAGAGGGCGCTATACAACATAAAGAGTTTATTATTTACAATTTCATCACTTTAGACTCGATTTCAACCGCGACAACGATCATTGAATATTGTAAAATCGCATATGCTTCCAATATGTTCATTTGAACCAAATTCATGACCCCATACCAAAACTTGTAATACCTTTAATATATAAACTGTTTTCATACTAGCCCTTTTCCTTTTGGAACTACACTTGACCTTTTACTCAGATGGCGGCCATTTTGGTAAAAGAAAATGATAATCAGATTCTATGACCCTGAAAACCCCTTTAATATATAAACTGTTATCATAGTAGTCATTTTTCTTTTGGAACTACACTTGACCTTTTACTCAGATGGCGGCCATTTTGGTAAAAGAACATGATAATCAGATTCTCTGACACCGTAAACCCATAAATATATAAACTTTTATCATACTAGCCCATTTCCTTTCGTAACTACACTTGACCTGTAACTCAGACGGCGGCCATTTTGGATTTTACCAATATGACAGCCCCAAGGAGACCTCAAATCGATGAAAGAACATTATAATCAGATTCTCTGACCCCAAACCTCATGAATATATTAACTATTATCATCCTACCCCTTTTTTCTTTTTGAACTACGCTTGACCTTTAACTCAGATGGCGGGCATTTTGGATTTGCCCAATATGGCGGTCCCAGAGGGCGCCCTTCTTGGCGCCCGGCAGAAATCGTAATAGTATGGTATAAGCTACCTTTGGGCAAAATTTGGTGCTTTTAGACAAACAACCCATATTTAGCCCCAACACCCCCACTATAGCCCTTACAGTCTCATTTTAATTTGAACCTTGTAAACCGCAAGGCGATCGGTTTGCTCTAAATATCACAGTGAACGGTTGACGCGTTGTCACTAATCTCTAAAAATAAGTTAAAAAAGAAAGAAAAGTTAAGCTATATGGCTGAGGCTGACGCAAAACATATCATGACATGAGATTTATGTATCATATAAGTTAATGTGAACCTGAGGCGAAAGCGTAGAGGAGAACACTTGAATATTAAAACATATTTATGTTTAACCTTCCACAGGGTACTTTATTGGATAAAGTAAAAGGGACAGTAAACAGTATTCGCTACTTGATTCTTCCCATGAAACAATGATTATACCAATTATATGATAAAAATAAGGGTATTTTCCAAATACCTTAGAAAACAAGACACTTCTCGAGCAGTAGAAGTATCGAGTTAGATGCCGGAGACCAAATGACTGTATGCCCTAACATATTGGATGGTTATGGACTAAACAAGGACCATAATATTATCGGCACCTCAAAATGAATTTCAATTTTGTTATTTACTAGTAGAAGGATCAGCAGATTCAGCTATACAAATCTCTGGAAATCTGACAGATGATGATACATCTTACACCTGCAAGCCGACATCAACAAGCGGTGTTAAGGTGAATTCAACTTATCAATAATCTGAAATATAAACATTTGAACAATTCAGATGACATGTACTACCGAATAGGAGTAAAATAGGAATAGGAATAGGAGTAAAATCATCGATAAAACTCCTATTTCATAACGCGATGGTCTCTTGTTTGGCTGCTGTGTTTTTTGTGTCAATTGTGGAACTTTTAAATGTGATTTGGAAGTTTGATAGTGGATTCTTCGAAGTTTTATTGAGGTGAAAGTGAATGATCTGATGCTTGTTACTGTTCAGTGAATGACTACAGTCCCATGTGATTTCTTCTCGTGGAGTGCGGGTGACTATATACAGTTATACACATGTGTGTTAATTCTTCAACCTACATCATATATCGGTGCAGTATACTCAGACCTAATATCTGTTTGTATTGCTACACAAGAAAATACATGAGTTAACTGGTGTTTGATATCATTCGGTAAATCATATTAAGATTATTATTAATTATCAGACATGTTTTGAAAGATTGTCTCCTCTATCTGCGGAAATGTTTTGGTGAATATGTTTAGTATGAAGGAAGGTCTATTTCGTCAACTTCAACTGTAATATTCTGGTTGCCTGAACAATTTTCTTCCACTCTTGGTTATAGTCATATATTTGTACTGACATATCACATTCCCCCTAAGTGAATCACTGGCTTCAGCAATATGCCAGTGAAATCTAAGGCTGAAGAAGCAGCCATGAAAACTATTCGTGAATATCTCCAAAGCGACGATTACTACGACGGTATTGAAAAGGCATTCGATAAAGCCGTAAGCAAACAATTAAGTAAACTTATCAAGCGACTGTCAAAGATTGAAAAGGTTCACGAAAACATAATAGAGCGACTTGACCATAATGACGTAAAACTGTTGGAATTTGAGTCCATCCTGCATTCAAAAGAAGTAGAAATTACGAGATTGAATCATCAGTTACGTAATCAACAGTCATCTATAGACAACTTCAAAATGTCCCTAAACGATACTGAACAATACTCTCGGCGAAATTGCATCAAGTTCCACGGTGTTGAGGAGATGAACCGTGAAGGGAATGGCGGTGTGAGTGAGAACACTGATGACGTCATATGTAAGTTGGTGACGGAGCGTCTCGGGGTATCCCTTACCCCGAATGACATAGACCGGTCCCATCGGATCGCTGCTCCCAAGCGTGACGAAGCACACGGAGCTACGTCACTGGCATCTGGCACAGCGCGAGCATCGAAGAAACCAAGACCGCGAGCAATCATCGTGAAGCTCACTACCTATCGCATGAGAACTGAAATCCTGAAAGTGCGCAGGAAGCTAAAGGGAAGTGGTATCGGAATCGACGAGGCATTGACGAAGACCAATCAGGACCTTCTCTATGCAGCTAAGCAGCATGAGAAGGTGAAAGAGGCATGGACCTCAGATGGACGCGTAATCGTGTTACTGCCGGCAACCAGAGGAAACACCATCAAGCGAGTGATTCGTAGCAAAGAAGAATTAAAGTGGTTATAAAGAAAGACAATGAATGAACGAATGAGAGAAACTGCAGAAAATAAAATAGACAGTTAATGATCAATTTTGACACTGGTGAAGAGACAAATTAATGAACAAATAATAGTATACAATCATCTTCACTGATGCATTTCCATGCATTCAATTTCATATTTTCTGTTTGTTATTGCCTGATATATTAATTTAGACATTGGACTACTCAATAGACCTGTTCAATTTTGTAGTTTACGTTGTTTTTATGAATATTTTGGTCCCGTATTTTGCATGTCTGTGAATTTGTGTTCTGTCTTTCCATTCTTTTCTGTCAACAATGATGAATTCCTTAACTGTGTTGCACAAGTAAACAAAATACGTATAACTTACGATGATTTAAATGACATGAGTGAAGATTTAAGATTAAAAGACTCTATTCCAATTCTTGATTCTGACTTTGATAAACAATATGTAAATGATTGCAAATATTATTTGGAAGATGAATTCAAAGAGTCTATATATCCAAATTTAGTACAATTTAGTGCTATACACTTTAACTCGAGGAGTATGGCCAAAAATTTTGATCAAATTTCTGCCTACCTTAGCAGCCTTTCTTTAAATTTTACGGCTATTGGTATAACAGAGACCTGGCTAAATTCAGAAAACGAAAATCGTTACATGTTGGATGGATATAACTTTATTAATAATAACAGAAAAGTCGGTAGGGAGGAGGCGTGGGAATATTTTTAGATGAAAAGTTGTGTTATCGATTGCGGGATGACTTGAATCCCACGTGTTCTTCATGTGAAACTGTATTTGTTGAAATTAATATACCTCGAGTAAAAAGTATAGTAATTGGTGTAATCTACAGACCCCGAAATCCAATTTAGATCAATATATGACATATTTTGATAAATTATTGCAAGAACTTTCCAAGGAAAATAAACAAATCTATCTCCTTGGAGACTATAATGTTGATTTATTGAAAATGACTTCAAATAGTATTATTCATCTAATGAACATAATTGCATCACACGGCTTTTACATTCAAATTAACCTACCAACCCGTGTAACCAACTCATCTCTTTCTATTATTGACAACATATTGACGAATGACAATGATATTACTCCAGGTGTGTTGTATTCTTCAATTACCGATCACATGCCAATTTTCTGCTATAAGAGAGGTGTCTATAAAAATGATTCAGAACTATCTTATACTTACAGGAAAATCAACGATTTAACGATTAATACTTTTTTGTTGAATTAAGTAACGTTGATTGGAGTGACGTACTAATGTGTATGGATGCTGATAAAGCTTATACTTTATTTATGAACCTATTCCTCAAATTGTATGATAAACATTTTCCTCTAATATCAAAAAAAAGAAAAGAAAAAATAGAAAACCGTGGGTTACCAATAAAATATTGAAATTGATTAAGAAAAAGAATAAATGTTTTAAAACATTTTGTCAAACTAGATGTACAAGTGATGAGAGAAAATTTTAAAAAATTAGAAATAAAGTTATTAATGCCCTTCGTAGAGCTCGTCAAGAATATTATAAGAACTTGTTACAATTGAATCGAAATAGTATTAAAAAGACGTGGAAAACAATTAATGAATTATTGGGCAAAAAGAAAAGTCAAATTCCAAAAACTTTTCAATATAACGGGAAATTATTTACTGAGCCTATTGAAATAACAAATCAATTCAATAATTATTTTATTAACATTGGAAAAACTGTTAGTGACGCGGTACCACAATCTATTCATTCTTCTCATTTTTATTGTCGAACAAGTGTTGTTGATTCCATCTTTTTATCACCTGTACATATGAGTGAATTAATTAATGTCAGTAAATACCTTAGAAGTAATGCAAGTTGTGGAATCGATAATGTAAGCTGCAAAGTTGTTAAGCGGGTTATCCATGCCATTGTATTGCCTTTAGTTCATGTATTTAATCTTTCCTTTGTATCCGGTAAAGTACGCTTAAAGCTTAAAGAATCTAAAGTAATCCCTGTTTTTAAGAAAGACGATCCCGGCAAATTTGTAAACTATAGACCCATTTCCCTCTTACCATGTTTTTCTAAATTACTTGAACGGCTAATCTATAATCGATTATATAAATTTTTAAATATCAACAATATTTTAAGTGACACTCAATATGGATTTAGGCCCAGCTATTCCTGTGAACATGTTCTCTTAAAAGTCCAACAAAAAATATTAGATTCATTTCAAGCTAACGAACATATAATAGGGATTTTCTTAGACTTATCTAAGGCATTCGATTCTATGGATCATTCGATACTTTTATTTAAACTACAACAATGTGGAATACGAGGGATTGCATTAGACTGATTTAGGGACTATCTTTTAAGCAGAGTTCAACATACTTTTGTCCACGGTGTTTTATCCTCTTCGTTAAATGTCTCTATTGGGGTACCTCAGGGATCAATACTGGGACCTCTGCTATTTCTTTTATACATAAATGATCTCTGTAAATCTTCTAATTTAGTAACCTTCTATCAATTTGCTGATGTTACTAGTATATTTTTTTCATCTAAAGATTTGCATAATACTGTCCGTGTTCTAAATAATGAGCTTAAAAATATATCTGACTGGTTAAAAGCAAATAAATTGTCCCTGAATGTTGACAAAACTAAATGTATTTATTTTCGAAAAACTAAATATAATATAGGATCTAATATTTCCGATATAGCTAGCAATAATGGTCCTTTAATTAATAACGATAATATTCCCATTTATATTAATAATAAACTTATTAAATTAAGTAACTCCGTTAACTTCTTGGGTGTCGTATTAGATAATTGCTTAGGATTTAAGGACCATATCACAAATGTTTTACACAAGATCAGCAGGAATGCTGGCTTGATAAATAAACTAAAATATAGTTTGTTACCCGAAAATTTGATAACTTTATATCAGTCCATTATTTTCCCTTATTTGAAATATTGTAATATTGTATGGGCTACCAATGCAACACAAACTGAATTAGACTCACTATTTAAAGTTCAAAATAAATGTTTAAGAATAGCTACCAATTCTCATTATCTAGCACCATCTGCACCTTTATTTAAGAAGCTGTCACTATTAAATATATATGATATAAATAAGCAAGAAATCGCAACGTTCATGTACAAATATAAGAATAAGTTGTTACCTGCCCCGTTTTCAGACCTCTTTCAATATAATAGTCAAATTCATAATTATAATACACGATTTTCCAACAAATTTCATTTATGGTCTGTTAAGTCTAGTTATGAAGCTAAATCAATAAGTTATCTAGGTCCCAAACAGTGGAATATGATTCCCCAAGTAATAACGAAATCACAATTCATATCTTCCTTTAGAAAACAATATAAAATCTTACTACTAAATAATTATTAATCATCACAGTTGTTGATTTTTTATATCTGAACCCCCTTTCATTGTTGTTTTCTTTTCTTTTCCCCCTTCATTTTTGTTCTTCTCTATTTCACTTTCTCTTGTCTTATAGATAGTTGAAGTGTTTGTACTTTGCTTATTTTACTTAATTTATTGCTGTGTGCTTATAATATTTTGTATTTCTTTTTGTTTGTTTTTCATTCTGTTATGGGCGATCCAACCTCACAGGTTTTCGCAACCTTCATGGAAAGCCCCGCATATAACCTCTGTACACATAGTTAAAATTTATCGTTACTTTGTATATTTTGATTTTTATATTGCGAAATAAAATTGAATTGAATTGAATTGAATTGAATTGAATATGTTTAATGAGCAAAATACTATCGCAGCCTAATAAGAGAAATTGCAATACCCTTTGAATGGTTTAAAATTCACGTTCGGATTATGCAATAAAGTCATTTTTATATTCATACTTTATGAGACGAATTAGTCTAAAATTACATCTAGTTTATTTCTTTGACAGTATTTGATCGTATCCATTGTTTGTTTATTTAATTGTTTATTTATATGTTTTCGTTTGTACGTATGTTTTGACTGAGCTGGAAGGATGATAAGAAACAAAGTTCAGTGTAATCTTCCTCTTGTTAATTCATCAAGTAGAATACGGTCTTTTACTTCATCATCAATTAAATGTCTCCTTTGATTAACAGTCTTTGGACCTCAACTTTGACCAATCAGACCTCAGAAATGCGATCCCCGCTGTTCCTGAAGTACCCCATACCTACATGGCCATGAAGCCTATAATGAAGTACAAATCCCCAGCTAGTACTACCCAACAGGTTTCCTATTCCACCACCTCAGCTGACGATCATGGTAATGCTGTATATTATGTTAGCCCTACTCTCGTCCGCAAGCAAGTGAAGACACACTCCAATACTCCAAGAACAGATATTCCCAACAGTGTTAAGGATCACACTGATGGTCTTGATGATGTGTTTACAACTTACCTCTAAAGAAAGGGAACTGAAATTTCATTTTTCGAACTCAATGTTACTTACCAAATAATAATTATTATGAGTATGTTTTACAACCTTTCCCTCTAACGAACACAATATATGTATTGTATCTTAAGCATAGCAATTATGCAAACGATAAGAATAAAAAACAGACATTCCAAAAATCCTTTAGGATAACACGGATGGCCGTGATGATGTGTTGACAATGTAACTGTAGATAAAATAATTAAAAGTGTTCATTGGTTACCTGATTATTCTGGATTTAAAGAGAACATTTTCGTATACATTTTACTGTTTTGTTACATTTTTCTTCTCTGTATCTAAAACAATGAATTTAATCATATAAATTATGCAAATGACAAGAATTTTAAGTTTACATGGATTAAAAAAAAACATTTTAACTTTTGTTTGTCGAAATTTCACTATTATGTATTACGCCCTTTCTTTGTATGTAATAAAATAAAATAAAAACAAAAAAATAATTTCAATCATAGTTATGATGAAAAAGAAAGAAATGTGACGCGTACATCTATTAAAGCGATTGTATGAATAGTTTGTTTGTGTTAACTTTATTATTATGTTTCACATACTTTCTTTGCACTTATTAGAAAACACTAATTTTCAACCGTAGTAAGGATGGAAATAGTATGAACGTAACAAGCACATGCATTTGAAATAGCTGTTTGATTTATGTTGTTTCTTTTGTGAGTGTCAATTTTGATAGCATGTTTCACATCCTTCTCCGAATCTAATATTATGTAAAATTGTAAGTTTATCATAACAAATAATGATTTCAATTATTAAATTTCTCTCAATTCATTTTTGTGTATTATTAATGATAATGAGTTGTTAAGGAATATTGCAGTCACTAGAAAACATCTAAGGATTTTTTTCAATTTCACCATGATACTCAAGAAGTAGTTATTTAAATGAAATAATAAAATCCCAGACCGGTATATGGTACTTGATTGATATTTCACGTTCACGTTATTAGAAGACTAAAGTCCGATGTATATAACACAATATCAAATAATAATTGTTTATTTAAGAATCAAATGGCTTGAAAAAGCGTAGCACAATTTCGTACTGTATGGGAGATCAAAATGAGGAAGTCTATCAAATCTTTGAATGTTTTATTTTCATTCTCTCACTTGAATTTACTCCTAAAGTCCATGGTTTGCATATGACAAATAAATTGCTTATGTAACATAAAAAAATACAACAAATTTGTGTAGCTATCATTTCATCAGAGACTTGTTTGCGAAACCAAATGAAATATTACTTTATGAAAGTTAGAGTGACAGTTGTAAGCACCTTAGTTTCATACTGAGGGTAGAATTTATATTTTGCCATCTCCACTTGTCTATTAAGTATCTGAAATACAAGATCAAGGGGGTGAGGTATACGTACCACGACATTCTTTCGTATGTGATTACATATTCAAAATAATTGGAATATTTTCAAAAAGAAATTTGCAAATAGACTCTCTTAAAAGCCACTTGTCTAAAAGTAGGCCGACTTGGTATCCGTGTGCCCTTTTATAAAAAAATTTATTCTTAATTTGTGAAGTTGAGTTTATAGATTCTATCTATTCTAACGTACAAATTAATGTAGATGACTGTAATAGTAGTGAACACATGTTTTTATACATGCTATCAAAATATTGGCAATAGGCTTAGAACGTCTTTAAATGTGTAACAAATAAACCTTACTCCCATCTCCAATGGAGACTGCGTTTGCACAAGATATATTTATGTGCCTCATTGCGACTAAACCCTCCATACCTTTTCTCGGAACAGATTAATACACCACTGCTTGTCCGTGTAGTTATGAATGAAGGCTGCTGGGTTTTGATTAATTTACAACAAAAACGAAACCAACAGTAAATGACACATTCAAATCTGATCAAACCCTGCATAAAGATAAATTATTTTGTCGGCAATGACCATCAATATGTTTCAACACTAAAGAGTACATATATTTATCATTATCACTACTCAATCTAACTTCAAGTATCAATGCATTTCTATCACGGGTTTATGCATTCAATTGACTTCAACATAGAATTGAATATACATACGACTATTTGTATGATTGTATTTGTAAAATTGTAACCGGTATAATATTTTTCATATTTTTTATTATATATTTCTGTCTGTGATGAGGAATAACATTATAGTCAAAATTATAATTAATTCACAAGGGGGAAAGTCCCCTTAGATCCATTTTCCATTGAAAATAAGAAAATGAAGGAAAGTCACGCCCCACATGGCATTATGAAAATGGTATGATTAGACAGGGTATTAGTTCTTCTTTACAATATCATTTAAGGTCACACATGTTATAACTTTTTAATTAGAAGCTACCAAAGTTGGGTAAACGTTGATACGCACTGTATATTGGGCCAATTAATTTAATGAATTGCTAGATATACATGTATTTTAAGCTCGAATGTTTTCGTAAAGTAATAATGTGACTTAAAGCACTACTGTCATCTGCATATGTATTTGAAGAGTAAACATTTTATTAAATAAATACACTTAGATCGACCCTAGCAGAATTATTCCAGAGCACTGAAAAAGGAGTACAACCTATTCACTTCTTTAGTCAGTACAACAAACTGAGAACAGATACAGTCAAACAGAAAATGTTGCTCTTGCAGTCATGTGGGCAAAGAACAGATTCAGAATTTATCTTCTAGGAACACCGCGTTTCAAGATTGTCGTAGCCAACGAGCCCTCGATCCCTATGTTCAACAAGCCTACTGCAAAATGTCCACCAAGAATCGAGAAATGGGTGATGGAAAGGCAAGGTGTTGACGATGAACTAGTCTATGATAATAATCTGGATTTATATAGCGCTTAATACGAAATACCATCTCTAAGCGCTTTTCATATATCATTACCACGGTCACAGGATTCATTTACGCACAATGTGCACCATCTCCACTCTCTGGGGAGTATTTCTATAATATGGTCACCGTGAGGGCATAATTATGTCAATTACTAACACAAAGGCCTTTGTCATCCTTCAATGTCCCAATTTTCTCCTGTGTATGGAGTGGCGCCATATTTAAATGTCCGAGGTCTACAGACCACTAAATTCCCCATCAAAACGTGTGGTCAAATTCTGCAGCCTGGATGCATTAGAATACATGCAGTACATGTACATTCGGTTGGCAACAGATGGCGATATTACTGAAGTAGTCATATGAGCAGTTAAGTTGGCAGAAAGGGGCGGAACGAACTTTCTGAACACGGTAAACCTAGTCAGTCGAAGATGCTGACAATGGAATTAATTAGCACATTGTGTTTAAAATTAAAAAAACAAGAACCACCCCCCCCCCTCCAATTGACTGCTGAAACGCATAGACGAAGACATCAATTCATAAGAATTCTAATTCTAAAGGTAGTAAACGCCAAGCGATTGTTTAAAAAAAGCGTCGTTCCTCTTGCAACAAAACACTTTTAAATGACTAAATATCTTGCATGATGTGAAGGAATTTAGCTTCATCCGCAGGCATATTTTCAGATCATCTTTTTTGAAGATCATCGCAAAGAAGCTTGCCGTTACTTGACCTTTATTAATCAGTGTAAGCCAGACATTTTTGCTTCTTTCATTTTCTCATTTTCTTTTCGACGCTATTCGATCTAAATACTTTACCGTAATTGTATGATTAAAAAAAGAAGGATAAAACAAAAGAATCATGTTTGCCAGATTTAAATGCAGATTCATAAAACCACTTCGATAGAAACTTCTTGACTTTACAAAACTTCGATGTCCATTGTTTCAGTTTGCCATATATATCAATGTGCCTCGTCGCATAATGTTGATGTATAAATCAATATAAGGATGGGGCTGATCAATATTTGTTTAAATCATAATTATTTTCCAAGACTATATGAATCCAATCGATTGTTCGCAAATCAAGCCCGTCATAGTTAAAATTTAGAGGCACATGGAGGTGGGAATTACCATGCTATTTAACATAATACAATTACAACAAGAAACACTGTAACGTATGGTTCTACCCTCTACTGCCAATGATTCGGTTAAATGCACAAAACCATGTCTAACATGTGTTTATGACATAATTGGAATTTAGAGGCACATAGGGGTGGGAATTTATTCAGAAAAATAAAACAAAAGTTACCTATCATCCAAACGTTTCGATGGTCAGAAGAGTGGTCGTTATTCTAATCCAAGCCTTACACTTTAATCCATTCGTAAATATCCATTCCTGGCCACCGTGTCATAAAACGTTGCGATTGATTCGAATTAATCGCAACTTGAAAGTAATCGCAACTCCTATCTCTTAACTACACAGTTGCGATTAATTTCAATTTGCAATTGATTTGAATCAATCGCAACTCTGTAAAATACAGGGCCCAGATCAATACTGAAGTGCAGATCTATGGCTAAAAATGACACAGAATATGATGAGCACTTGAGAGATGTTAAATGGTCAAGATTCCGTCGATGTTCGGAAAATCGAGCCGAGTGGCAGAGATACCGTTCGCTTCTGCGAGGTTAACGCAGATTATGCAAACCATCACGCAAAACTGGGTTTGGAATATTTTCCCGGAGACTTGTCTTTTCTTTGTGGGATAACCTTTAACAAGAAAGCTTGTGCATTCAGTGACAGTGTGTACTTTCAATGTAATCTGAAGCCCTGCTTCTTTGATTGGAAGAGAAAGGGAATATGTTTACACAGGTCCTTATAGAAAGTTGTCTTGTCGGAAATTTGTTGACATTTTTTATTATGGTAATGAAATCTGACGACGTCAATGACATGCATCTAAAAAATGGTGATAATAATAATAATATTCCGCTTTTATATAGCGCTTGTCGATGTCTCTTAGCGCTTTACAGGTATACTATTACCTATTATTGGATTCAATGCTTGCCCGCATACACTGTGTTTACAACTCCACTCCCTGGGGAGTATTCCAGCCAGGCGTTACTTGACGCTCAAAACTGTTTGACCAACAATGACGGTCGCAGCCTACCGGGTACGCATTTAACACCCTGGTGGAAAGTAACAAGGGCAGGTTGATATCTTGCCAAAGGATATTAGTGCCGTGTCGGGATTCGAACCCTCGACCTTCGAATCTCCATTCAAGCGCCTTAAACCACTCGACCATGATTAAACACACCTCCGGGCAACTGGAATATTAAAGTTTATATACATAATTATATATATATATATATTGTGTATAAATATACATAAACAGTGCGTCCAAAAACAAAACCGAAACCCGAAATCAAACGGTTAGTGTGAAGTAACATACAGTTGTATAAATATAATTCCTTGCTTTTCATATAGTAGAAGTAATATGCTTTCATTAAATTAATCCATACACACTTAACCCTATTCCCATTTTTTCGCCGTGCATCTAGACCGATTAAAATTTCACGTTGAAACTTCATGACGTTTTTCTCTCAAGTTTCCCGCATATTTTGATATATAAATCACCCCGGTCGGACATGTAGAACTGATTTTAGAAATCGATAATCGCTTGACCGTCACAAAAAACTGCAGATTTTGTACATGTTTCTATGTGATTCATACATCCAATGCCATGTAAACTCCAGATCTGTTATAATTGTTACATTGAATTATAATTTTGATTATTTCTTTGTTATTAGTTTATTTCAAACACTTCAGAGACAAATTCTTCTAAAATAAACAAAAAACAAAAAAATCAAAACAATAAAATACATAAGAATAAAAACAATCAAATACCAAAGAAATAAGGAAATATCCTGATTCTCGAGCTATATTTGCATAATTGATGCAAATTAGTGATATATATATATATTACCATAAAAACATGGCTATGAACGAACTACATCATTTGAAAGTATTTTTACAGAAAACCGGAATAAATCCTGTCATTTCTCCTGATTTCAGATGATAATCCCAATTTTTTACCAAAATTCGTCAAAAATTTGCATATTCAAAATTTGAATAAATTATAATAAAAAAAAATAAAAGTCATTTTTTTTAATTTTTTTTTTTACATTTCTATTCTACCCAACTTGTTTTACGACTGTGCCAATTTTCAATTCGATTGGTCCATTATTTGCCGAGATCAGAGGGGGGCAAAAGGCCCCTCCCCCCCAATGGACTCAAGTGATCAAAATAACCCAATGGGAATAGGGTTAACTGAGCAACAGTGATCACACATGAACATAGCCGAACATGACCTGAAGTAAACACAAACTTTAAAACACTACTAGGAGATTTTTTAAATTTTATTTTTTAGATAATGAGCGCAAAATTAATGCCATCATCCTTAAATAAAGCATAATTGACAAAATTGTTGTCGATGGTGAGGGCAAGAAGGGCTCATTTTGTACTCACATGTAAATAAGTCTGCAATTGTTATGAACAGTGGTTTTCGCATTCCCCCAATATGCATCTTGTTATAAGCACAAACCTGACAGTTGGGTGATATTTCCACAAGAATCAGAGTAAGGGGCAAATTTAAGGATGAAAGGTATGGTGTAATAGGTACATAAATCACAAAAATTGCCAACATAACATGTAATTTTTTTCTTAGGATATGCACCCCTTTTAAGTACAAAAGGGGCACTATTTCATTGCTTGAGGGTGATGCATACATTTTAGAGGATGTCTGAGGATGTACGCCCCTGTCATCCAAGAAATAGGTAATCGCCCCATCATTTGTAACAGTTTATTGAAATGCATATAAGCACACAGTGGGAAAAATGTATAATAATCGTTAAGAGGTTTCCATTAGGTCAGGTTCGCATGTGATACTAACGTTCTCACTGTTATACCAAAACCTAGCACAAATGTGACGCATTGTATATAAATATGAATATTATTTATATGAAATGTATGGTCATTGTATGCGTTTTGTTGTTATTGTGGTTTTGTGATCATATCATAACAAAATAAAGAATATTTCGGGAAAAGGGCATTCTCTGACGGTGCCACGGTCATATCCTATGAGCGAAAATTCGAAATTTTACTACTCTAACGGAATCATTCATTTATTTCGGCTTCTTATTTAATTCTCAATAATTAGCCAGAAACATATCACTTGCCTTATATATATATATATATATATATATATATATGACATGGGTAAAACAACGCACATATGAAGAGCTCGGTTCCAAAAGGTACTTCATCCATATTAATTAAAGTTCAGAGAAAAACACGATTTGTTTTTATTATCATAGTTAGCAATATCAGTTTGGAATAATACTTTGGCTGATTACACTATTGTATGATACAAGTATAAAACCACTCTTAAAAAAAATCCAAGTCTGCACTAATATTTTTCATGAAGTTATGTTTTTTAAATTTTTGTGGATAAAGTACTTTTTGGAACCGAAAATCTTGCATACTGTATGCAAGTTACAATGCATAACCTGATTGGATATAGTAACTTTTGGAACCGAACTGATTTTTAAATGCAATTTTCTACTTTTTGAGTGGAAATTCAGCTTTTTGGTAGTGTCGGTGTATGAGGCTACTGGAAATGTGTACATTAATGAAAAAATTGGAACCGAGCTCTTCATATATGAGGTATTTTGATGGTTTGGTAGACGTGATGGCTGTGACCCGCTCACACGATTCTAAAGACGACATCACTTGTTAATGCACAGTCTCCCGTATATAATTTAATTAAGTTACATTGTTTGAGCATTTGTAACAATATTTGTATTGATCATACCCAGGCCCAGGGTGCTTTCAATCAACATAAAAACTGGGCTTCACACAACATGAAATAAATTTTCATCACAATCGATCGAATATATTTTTTTACTGGTCGCTGCAAATTTTACTGAAAACATAGAAACGTTATATACACACCTAGAAATATAATTCATGATTTAGACCCTCCACACCCCCAAAACATGATAAAGTTGTACGTCGTATGATATCATTTTGATGATGAAAGCCAAATTATATATATATATATATATATATATATATATATATATATATATATATATATATATATATTCATTTTACACGGAATAATTTATTTGTTCTATAAAAAATTACTTCTATATATTATGATTAATAAAAAGTATTGTAAAATATGTTCTTGAAAAAAGGATATATAATAAATAAGTATTGAAAGTGTATATAATGTGATATATTATATATTGTAAAATTAATATATTGATAATAATAATACTGACATTCCATTATTGTATAAGGCATATCTCATATTGGTCTAACGTCCTCATGCGCTTCCAAAGGGCTTTGGAAATTATTACCCCAACTATAGCTCCAGCAGCCGTTATCAGTGCATTTCAACGAATGATCCTACCAGGATCCTACTTACCTCACCTGGGTGGATGGTGGCAAATGTAGATAAATAATAACAATAATTAAACGTTTACGTAGCGCATAACACATAAATTTCATATTACTTCTGAACTTTTCGTATCGTCTTGCCAAAGGACGTTAGTGCTGGGGCAGGGATTCGAAACCCCATACCTTGTGGTTCAAGGTCCGGAGACTTAGCCACTGGACCACACTCCTCTATGTGGCTCATTGTCATTCATCTGTTAAAAAGCTTTTCATGTAGCTGATAAAGAAAGAAAACATGTTAATTTGCAAAGCTTTTGTGTTGAACAAGGCAATTCTTCTGTTATTTAATATATATTTTCGTGCCAATCGCTATGCGTGGCAAAATGAAATAAATGGGAACGTCCAATACCCGTACATGCATTGCAAAGAAGCGAAACAAGTATTTCCTAATACATTAAAACCGCTTCATACTACTGCATTTTCTTGACAACCGTGAACTAAATCAAATACATGTAATGCATTTTTTTCCATCTTAATCTACGACCAGAGCCTTAACGCTCCATATTATTTTTAGATAAATGTGGTTATCGTGTTGATTTGTTTAGGAGGATCAGGATCGATGGATAGAAGATTACTTGACACCATTCCGATAGAGGAATACAGAAGGTGAATGTGTGTTTATGTGTGTGTTTGCATGAATGCAAGAAAAAGAGAGAATTCGGGGGGGGGGGCGGGAGTGACGACTCGAATACTCGAAACTTAAGGAAAAAGTGATAAAGAATTTATTCTAACTGAGGTAATGTAGCGGAGTAGAAAGTTTTAAATTTAATCCTGCAGTGAAATCAATCTGCTTAATTGATTATCGTGGGCGGTGTTGCGGTGTAGTGGTTCATTCACTTGACTCTCAATCTTGGTGTTGAGGGTTCGAATCCCAGCCCGGCACTAACGTCCTTTGGCAAGACATTAATCCACGTTTGCCACTTTCAACCCAGGGGTAAATGGGTACCAGGCAATTGATGGGGTAATAATCATGATAATAATTGCAGGGCCCTCATGAAGAACAGCTAAGATGCTGATGAGGCTTTCCTGGGTAAACACAATTATCATTATAAATACGATGCAAGGTACATACCATCAAACAGATACACTTTGTTGAAAATTCATGAATTTGATAGCATAGATATTACAGTTATAACCCATTCACATAAACGAGATCGACCCAGACCAACAAGCGACCGATCACAAAATCATATTACCGACAATGGCAAGGAATCGGTCGGTTTGAAGTCGGTGTGACTGAGGCATATAGCTCGTTGTCATTGGCCGATTTTCCACAGGATCGCTGGTATCGTATCGTACAATAATGTGTGTATGAATGAGGGGGTAGAAAGACGGGGCGTATTTTTTCTTCTCTCTTTTTGTTGTTCTTGTTGTTGTTTTGTTTAGTGTTTTTGTATGTGTGTTTGTTGGTTTTAATAATAATTCTCAATCTTTAGTGGTAGCACTATGTTTTATTTTAAATATTATCAATATTTGATGTACAAAACATTGTTTGATTAAAAAAAGAAAGAAAAAAGTATATACATTTTAAAACTTATTCTTCTGTATACCGTTTCGTATTGTTAATTTTTGTTTTTCTTTTTCCTAACAAATTCAGGTATACCTTTCAAAATGTCTTTATTTCGCCAGTAGTTATCAAAGCTGTTGTAAATATGTTATTATTTTTACAATTTTAAATACGATTACACAAAGCACATACCTTTACCGACACAAATATTGCATTTAGGCCTACTAGGCGAAATAAAATTTCTGGAATTATGTTTTTCTCAAGCCTTGTGCAATCGAGTGCGAGAGTGTGAAAACATGATACCACCTGTCCTATTTTGAGAACTATAGTTTGATCAGGTTGATCTCTTTTTTATCGCTGATTCCATTTTAATAATACACCTGATCCAGGGAAAGATCGGATATATATGTATATATACGTGACCAGGTAAATTGGGTTAATGATGGTCACTAATGAGGACTCTAAAACCCACGTAAGGAAATGACATAAAGGTACAGGCCAATAGTAATTACATTAGAAAATCTATATTTGTAAATTGATTTGTATATATATTTCTCTACGATACTTTCTTTGGGGCAAGTTTCAATTTTATTCTCTGTTCCGGTTGAAATATAGACATATTTCTCCTAAACTACATGCACAAATTGTTTATTAAGAACAAACAGACAAGAATTCGGAAGAGAAACAAAGGGACGAAACAATTGTATCAATTATTTCACATTTCTAAGAATTATTTAAATCTAACTATATATATATATATATTAACTCTCGATAATGCATAGCTTGTTACTTTTATAAAAAAGGTAACTGTTCATAGTATGTACGGACGATTTTTGTTTATACCCTGTGTCATATACTATATGTATCTATTTCAATACACGAGTACGTAATTAGCAGATCGAACATGTAACTCCTGACGTTCACATCTCCTTTAAACATGGATAGATGCATCTTACTGTATTTAAGGCTCTTGAATATCCTTATCCTCTTTAAAATAATACCCCAATCGGTTTATCATATGGAAGGCACCGTTAGTACATACCAAGTAGATTAAATTACGTATATTTTACAAGCACGCGTTCAGTATTTGTCTCCGCCAGTGCATGGATTTGATCCGGGAGGGGTGGGGGTGGGGGGACTCACATATTAAGATATACGGGGTGTGGTGCTCTAATGGGTCACCTTTTCACCAAAAAATCCCTAAACATGGGTCCCATTTTAAACAAAAATATCTCTAAACATCGGTCCGTGTTTTCATAATTTCCAAAATGTTGAAAAATGGCGCCTAAAAACGGGCAGGGGTTTCGAGGCTTCAGCGGCACACCCCCGACCAAACAAAATCTGAGTACCCCTCCACCCCGGGGATTTGATATCATATTCATCATCAATCGGATGCAATTCGGTACGTCATTGACCTTCCTGTGTATACATGAACTTATGTTTGGTAGATGGCGCTGTTCACCGTGCAGTGAATAAATCCATTGACCAGCTTTAGTTTTTTGAAAATTACCTACACATGAAAATTGCTGAATTGTCTTTTGATAGACCCCTCCCATTGGAACTTAATATATATGTGTGTATAGATTACTCATTTTTTTCGTATATTGAATGACGCTGGAGGGAAACATTGATATCAGGTACAAATATAGGAAAAAGTGAAATATGTTAAAAGGCCTAAATGAAATGAGTGTGAAATATTTTGTTCTTCCGAATTTTTTGGTGATTAGTTGGGGTTGCGTAATAAAATCCCGAATCATTGGACGAGACTGACGGCCCACGACATCAACACCCAACGAGACGAGGGTAATATTCATGCTATTGACCTGCAACTTGGACTTTAAACTATAGCGCCAAAGTTTTTGTATTTATTATGTCCATCATTGATCCTGTTCAGACTCGGTTATGCTACCAAGACGAGAAGGAATATGTTGTTGTTGTTCTTCTTCTTCGAAATCGTCGTCGGCTTCTTCTTCTCTTTAACAATTTCCTTTCATATGTCAACAGCTAATTGCCAGTAACAGTTTCGCCTTTTCGGTATTTCTCGGTCGCATCAACCTTTCTATGGAACAAATTACATTTGGAGTTGAGAATTACAAAACTCACCAGAGAGAGCCATATCGAAGATAAAATTCTACCTTTCTAGCAATGCTCGAAACGAGAATATGGCACTTATTCGGACTGTTGTTCCTAATCTCTTTGTCTTGTGCGGTTAGGAATATTAAAAAAAACAAAAAAACTAGCTTCTTTTCCAAAGATTTTCTTTCCAAGCAGCCTTTGCCATCTCATTTCCTTTCGCATTGTATTTTTTATTTCCACGAGAGTTGACACAACTAATGAATATGTTAGTTCCATACACTTGCTATGTGCTGTCAGCTAATAAAGAAAGTGGATACTAGTTACACACTAAGAAATAAGGGTGCATTTCTGCTACATTAGCAGCACCATCTGTTACAATAGCAGCACCTCTGCCAAATACGCGTAGGTGGATGCAAATATGCCCCCCAATAAGCCTTTTCGTAATTACACAATGGGCTCGCGTGACGTCACAGGTCGCGGGGTCATTTACGCTAAAAATCGGTGAATTGAAGCTCATCGCTAGTATAGTACACTGAGCGTGCATGTACTATACTATGCGTTCGCGTGCGATATAGCGTTATTTACCTTTGGATTGTCATTGCGTATCTCATAGTTTCGGATCTTCATTCGTCGTTTATATCAATAGTTTTTACAGTGTTTTGAGTCTTTTTGACCATAGTATATTGAATAATGGAAGAAGAGGATGGAGAAGTGTCTATCGACGACATCAAGTTGTGGACGGTGGTGGCACTCAAAGACTTTCTTCGGAAAAGGAACTTGAAAGTGAGTGGACGGAAGGAGGAGCTCGTAGCGCTTGTGTTTGCTGCGAAAAGGATGCCGGAGCTTTCGGCGCCAGGCACCTCAGCAGCAGCGGCAGACCTCCAAAAGAAAGAACATTATGGAGACCTCCTTAAGACTCCGATAGGAAATCTGCCTGATCCTGAAGGATTACAAGACTGGGAGGGTGAATCGGTGTCGATAACCAAGTGGCCACCAACTATGGCATTTGAGATTGGCCAATATTTTCAGAATATTGATGATATTCCTCTCCGGAAAAGATTGATGGCCGACTACAAGGATCAGAAGGCCTACAGTTATTTCGCTTCTGGATGGATGAAGGATATTCAATATCATCCTATCACCCCTGACAGCAAATTTTGCTTTCTAAGAACAAAATGCACACCATCACAGCGTGTTCGCGACATTCCGTGGAGCTTGTGGGTGGCTGTTGAGAAAGAGAGTGGAGCAGTACAAAGCGCTTTTTGCACTTGTTTTGCTGGGTGAGTTAAATTTACTATAAGTATAACCAACGTGACATGCACATACATGTATTTGTCTAACTAAGAATAGTAAGATCTGAGGCCAAGGCACCGAAATGTCGATGACATTGATGATATGAATCACATTACATGTAGGGCCTAACATATTCCATGCAAAACCTAGGTTACTGAGTTTTTAAACATTTGAATTAAAATTGTATCACACATCTGCTCATTTCCCCCATGTAATTGAAAAAGGTGTTTTAATAATAAATGGCAATATTCCCAGTAAGAAATTACATGTAACATGTTGACATTTACACTTTCATTGCTTTATGTTACCTTGATTACAGATATAGCTCAACCTGCAATCACGTAGCTGCTCTTCTCTTCAAGGTTGACTTTGGGTGGCGTCACGGGCTGACCAACCCAGCATGTACTTCACGTGAGTGTGGATGGTCTGCGTTCGCCGGGAATCAGTCAGTTGAACCACAGCGGATAGCGGACATGACCTGGAGCAAGCCCCAGTTTTCTCGACAAGGTATATTTATACATGTAATTTTATTATTCTTGGTTCCTGTTGGCAAGTGATATTTAACTGGAATCATTGTAAACACATTCATTGATTTTTAAACGAGTTAAAAATTTGATTAAGTTATTCATTAATGAAAGTAAATTTACATTATTTTTTTTAAGGTCAAAATAAAATTTGCAACAAGATTAAAAGAACATGAGGCTTATTTTGTTTGAGTCTGCCTAGAATGCTCCCAAAAGGAGGCTACTGAAATTTAGCCAGTATTCTCTTACATGTCACAATACATCTCAATTAAATTCTTTCTTCTTTTTTTCCCAGCTACATCTGTGCAAGCTGAAGGGACAATCACCACCACGCGACGTTTGTTTTCGCCATTGAGCTCCAGGTCGATGACTGCAAAGTCTTCTCTTCCAGCACTTTCGGCAGCATTCGACACAACATTTCCAGATGCCTGCTGCTTTCAGTATATCAACGTTGATGTGGATCAGCCACCTGTTCCAGAGGTAGCAGCAGAAGAAGAGGTAGTTTCTGTTGACATACCTCCTCCTCTTCCATCATTAGCATCCAAGTTCTCGTCTCCCGAGGGTTTTCTGCAGGAGCTGCCCATCTACACTCCGGCAATGACAAGTCTCATCGAGCAGATGACCCGCGGTCAGGCTGACAATGATAACTGGCACTTGTATCGGCATGGGAGGATTACTGGCTCGAACGCCCATGCTGTCCTCACCCGAGGAAGGAAGATGGATGCAACAGCAAAGGAAGGTGAAGCAGGTGTATCCAACCTTGTGCACAAAATATTAGGACACATTTCAGTTCCATCAGGTCTTCCAGCATTGAAGTATGGCAGGGAAATGGAGGGAGAGGCCAGAACAGCTTATGTCAAGGCTCAGCGGTCTACGCACAGGAAACTCGTTGTGACGGAAGGTGGTCTATTCCTTCACCATCAACATGTGTATGTGGGGGCAAGCCCAGACGGACTAGTTCAGTGTGAATGTTGCGGAAAAGGAGTGCTGGAGATAAAGTGTCCCTTCAGCATTTCGCATGCTGCTCCCTCTCACAAGAATGTAGGGTTCCTTGAAATGAGGGAAGATGGCACCCTCTTTGTGAAGAAGTCACACCAGTACTTTTCGCAAGTACAATTCCAGATGGGAGTCCTACAGCGGACATGGTGCGATTTTTTTGTATATACAAGACATGGACACGTCACTGTGAGAGTTCTGCTAGATGATGAAAGATGGAATGAACTTCTTCTTCAAAGTGAACGATTTTTCCGAAGAGACATTGCCCCAGCACTAGTTAATTCGCCTAAATGACTTTAAACATTGTCCATTGAACACTATCTGTTCTTGATAAGTTTGAATTTACATGTACATCTGTTGTTTTTTTCAGTGAGTAGTAGAAATAATTCCACCGAGTACGCCATGAATTCAGCTCTAACTTGAGCCCATTTAATAACAAATTTTTCGACCCAGCTCAGTTCGAAAATTTTATCTTTTGTTTTAGTCAAAGATTTTATTTCTTCCATTCATATTTAGTTTGATGGCGAAGGGAGAGGGAGGTTCCTAAGGATGGTTGAAGCTTTTAAAAATAAATCATTTTGAAGTACATGTACAAGTATTTTCAACAACATGTACAGAGTATAAACAACAATTATTTCTGAAGTAAATATTTTAAGGTAATTTCGAGTATTAGCTCATGGATTGATATTTTTCCTTCAGATTTTTATACATGTATTTTGTTGTGGCATTTTCAGTTGGATTATCTGGGAATGTACATTGTATACATAAAATAAACTACATGTTTTTTTTAATAGATTTATAAAGACACAAATCAACATATACATGGAACCTCATGAATCATATCATCTGCTGCTTTTATTATTGTTATAAGTACATTTACATGTGGTAGTATTTCAGACTATTTTCAGTCAACAAAATGACATGTCGATTTATGTTTGTATACTTCTGATTTTTTACAACAAAGATTCACTTCTTATACCTTACATGTACTTCAATGAAAATGTACGAAAAGTGCATACTGGTAATATTGTACTTCTGTATGTATTTTGCTTCATATTTTAAAATTTACATCTTTTTTGGTTACATGAGCTCTTTTAGGATTTTTATTGTGACTAAAAATTCCTCATAGTGATTGTTGATTTTTATATATTTATTTTTAACCAAAGAATTTTCTTTTCCAGTTTTCCAGAGCCTTTATTTTTTATCTTACCACAGCTATATCAAACTCTGCACCATTGCATTTTTTCACTGAGGTACATGATACATGTATAAATAAAAATATAAAAAAACAGTGTATTTCTTCCAAATTATTTAAAATTAATCTGCCTTGGTACATGTATATCTACTAAATCACAACCATTTTTTGTTTATCATTTGTATGAACAGTATGATACATAGGGAAGAATCGGTATGAATTACATCACATCAATAATTATGACTGACTTGTCAGTAACTCACACATTGTATTTCTACATGTAAATAGCTTTTCTTGATATAAATAAATTGCATGTACATGTCAAATGTTTACATGTACTTTAACTCAAACATGATATATCTTGTGGCTTGCTAATCTCTAAGTGATGATGGTTTGTGTTTGTGATGGTGATAAGAGTTGCATGCATGTCTATAATGGTGATGAGAAGTTGTATATGGGATGGGGGTGTTACATAAAATATGGTACATGTGGCCCACAATGCATTTAAAAAAGAAGCATCTTAACATATCAAATTTACTTGACCAGTGGCTTGCGCAAGTTGACAAGAGCAGCACAAACAATGACAATATCATCGATCAAAGGCACAAGTGTAATAGGCACAGTTTCCTGTAAAATAGCAAACCATTTCATTCTCCCAATTGCACGCTCAACGTGTATCCTTGCATTGGCGATCTTCTTTGTCTTTGCCACATTATCAGGGGTCTGCTGCTCTTTGCCTTTACTTGGAGGAGGTATTTCAAGTTTTGCCCCTCGAAGCAGAAGGTCTTCTTTTATAACAAATCCTCTATCAGCAAGGACAACATCCCCTGCATCAATCAAGTTATAAAAGCCAGACTCTCTTGTAATGTGGACATCTGTTGCCCTTCCTCCCCATGCCTTAGATAGAAAAGTTATCATGCCATTTGGTGCAATGGCAATCAAAAACTTGACAGTATTGTAACGTGAGACCCTCCTCACCCTAAACTGGTAAATGCTGCCACCACATACTTTTATAGGGGTATGAACCCTCACAGACGATCCGATAATCAAATCGCCTGTACGGGAATACAAAGTGACGTAAGACAACGCATGAGCTCTGCGATTACAGAAAAGGGGGGAGCAATTTACTAGGGGCGAAGGTAAACTGAACACTGCACTGTGCACGTATGTGCGTAGCGCTCAATTAGCGCCGCGCACCATCTTGTAGTCGCGCATGCGCAAACGCGCGCATTTGTTTACATAATTTTATAGAAGATGACTCATTGATTGCCTATTTCTAACGGATTTTCCCACGCCGCCCTCATCCAAATCAATGCTGCAACCATGTGACTTGCCATCAGATGCTCTCGATTCTCAATTCCCACTATGAGAAAAAAAAAAACTTTTGTATTTTAATGCTTTTTGGGGGCAACTAAATATACTCTTATTTTTCATTATTTACATAAATAATTTTTTTCATAAAATAGCTCTTTTTAAAATAACCATGGCAACAAAGAAACAGTTTTTTGCATTTAGGGAGAAAATGATTTCGAAAGAGACTGACAGATGACGTCATTTCATACCTAACAATACAGATCCTACTTTTTATTACTGGTAGCAGCCACCGCTGGAAATCCATGTCAAATACTGAAGGTAATATACAAATGTACTTTGTTTACAGTTTTATTTACATGGAAACATGTGTATCAATGTAATATATGTTTATTTTTATCAACTCTGATTAGCCTCAATCCATATTTTTGTAATTGTATCAAAGTTTTCAATCGACAATCATTTTCGCATTCTGTGTAGACACTGTAATCTGTATAAATGATGTACTGTAGGCCATAGGCTTGTACTGTAGTTGTGGCATATATAGCAGCAGGTGTAATTGTGTTACGTGTGTATAGCAGGTGTATGTGGCCATGTGGAGCAACCGTATATATAGTACCCATTCCGGATCCGGTGCCCAGTTATATACACGTACTAATAATAGTAATACAAGTATGTATATAAGGCGGGACTTGCTACATACAGTTATTTTTGTTATGAATATGAATGTTACTGATTATTTATATCCTGATTTATAAATGCCTGTCCCTCAAATGCCATATACATTACAGCATCAGAATGAGGCCAACAAATGAACTGGTTTCTGTATATTTCTTTAGAAATATGATACGGTACGCTGGTTCATTTTACACGTTTGGCGGGAGGTTTTTTTCATTAACCGGGAGATTGCGGGAGGAAGGGCATGGTGCCGGGAGTCTCCCGCTACGAGCTGGTGGGACGGCGGGAGAATGAGCGTAGTGGTGTGAGACTCCCTCCAAATGCGGGAGGGTTGACAGCCCTGAGTAATAGGGCTGCCATGATTGTTAAAAAAGAAATTTCCCATGATCAGATTTACCTCGTACCAAGGGATTCTAATAATTTTATTGAAAAAGAATATATACAAATTATATTAGTAAATAGACATTTAAAATAATTTGGAATTTTGGTTTGTGGCCTACAGGCTATAATAGATATTCAAAAGTGAATTATTAATGCCAAAAAAGAAACAGAAAACCCATATAACAACCCCCTTTTGTGGCTGTGAATGAAAATTTTAATAAATTTGTTTTTTCAAAACTCAAGATCAAGTCACAACCAGTCAAAGCCACATCAGTCAACCTCAGGCTCAAGCATCATCGCTCCTTGCTAATCTCTTGTCATGCATCCTCGCCTGGTCATCATTCGCAGACAACACTCTAAGAGACATTTCTTCATAAGTTAGCAGGTTTGTTATATCAGTTAATAAAAATAATTATCATTATTAGATTATTATTGTTATGTTTTTAAATACTTTTTCAATCTGTGACACAAGATCAATATTAAAGAGTAATAGCCTTGGCTGGTCATTGTGCAGTCAATGAATGCAAGGCAACAGAATACAAATATATTTAAGACATCACAAACATGTAGAATAGAATACACAAAACGAGTCAAAATTACAAAATCATTAGTACTTCTTTAATTTCCAGAGTCCGGTTGTTAATGGACTTGATGATCTTTATCATTTTTGCACAAGTATAAGAGATCAATGGACCAAGCGATTTACAGATTGGTCCTACTGGAATGCCTCGAGCTGGCCTTCAAGGTACATACATGTATATTGCTGTTGCTTTTAAGATTGAACAAAAATATTGATTTCTCTCATCATACTCCCTTTTACATACACTGCCCTGAAATCATTATTATCAATCTGCCAGAGTAGTGAAACCATGCTGTATGTAAATTCAGAATAGTTTAAATAAAATTAAACTCTTCATATGAGTATGTGGGACCTGTATCAATTGTTGAATTGTTTACCTCAGCTAACGTAAACAAGCCTCTATTATAGTCTTGAATCATACATTCAGTGCATTTCTGGTGAATTACTTCCCACATACACTGGAAATGGAATGTTCTTTCAGGTGGAATTAAATGATAGCACTCAAAGGAGATCACTTTCATTCTTGACCAGTACTCTTGACCAGTACCTGCAAAGGTGAATTACATGTATAGTTTGTATGTCTGGGGGTTACTGGCCAGCCATTGGCCTCTGACACTCCTCAAGAGCAGGTCCAGGTCATTCTTATAACCTCGCAGGTCCCTCTTGATATTGTTTATTTGCGCATGGACACTCTCCCCTCCTTGTTCCCCCATTGTTCCCATCGTTGCTCGCCATCTTCGAAGCCATGGCACAATGTGTTCCTCGAGGAGGTGCATTTTGGGGGGCACTGATTCGTGGGGAAGTTGGTTCGAAAGAAGTGGAGGTAGTCCTTGATGTTTCTCTCTGTAGAAAAGAAAATAATGAGTATGGGTTTCTAAATGCACATTTTCTGTTCTTCATTCTTGGCTTAAAGATTGTGATGATGAATAAATCTTAGGGCATATTAGTTACATGTTTATTCTGTTGTACATGACAGATCAAGGGAGTGTATGCATTGACAGAGGGGGGATAATGCTCAAAATACCTTTCCCTTGTAACAAGTACCAATTTATTAAGTGCCTAGGAGTAAAATTCATAATTGTTTACTTTTAATTTTTAGATATGAATTTATTCAAGATTTTTAAGACCTTTATCTACCTAGTTCATTTATTTTGTCGTCCTTCAGAAACCCGCATGTGTTGATGGCAACATGACAGCGACCAAAGAGAGTAAAAAGATTGCGGTACGTAGCTGCAACCTGTTCTGCTTCCCTGATGAGTGGCTCGCTGTCTGGGCACAGCTGTCTCATTGTATCAGCTACTCTTTTGGTAAGTATGATGATGTTGTCAGGCTGTAAGGATACATGAAGAAATGATTTAATTTAGAATACAGTTATGGCGATTATTCTGTGAAGAAGAAAAGATTTAATTTTTCATATGTTATTTTCAACTTGCACGCTTGATGCCATGCACTTGTAATTGTAGTAAAAGAGTGCTATACTATACTCACTTTGAGGCACTTGTGAACGTGGTTGCCAACAAAACTCTTTCCATGATATGCCTGTCTCTGCACATGCATATCTTGCAGGGCTTGATCCAAGCTGGCTGCAATCATGCCACTGGCCACGGATACCTTTGTTGACTTGTTCAGTGCAACTTTCTGTATTGGTAAGACAAAGAGATACCTCAATGATATCTGCTATACAAGCATATTGGATTTAATAGGGGAGAGAATAAGTTGTTGGTTTTATTGAATACATAATATTATACAGTGTATACAAAGAAATCAATACGCACCACATCATTTATTTCGGAATCCTTTTCCTTGACAGCTTCTTGGAGAAGTTGGACTGGTTGAGAAGCAGCTTCCTCAGGATAAAGGAGAATGAAGCATGATAGCTGCTCCATTAAGTCCTTGCGCTCCTCTTCCTTCTCTGCCAGCGTAGCCTCCAGTCTATGCCGCTCCACCATGTAGACCATGTTTTTCGACAGGTTGACTGGGTTGTCCTGCGGAGCAAGGTAAGCCACAGTCTGGAGGTCGAGCTGGTGGCATGCCTTCTCCATACTGTTGAAGTGCTTTAGAAACAGCCCAAGACTTATGTGGAGTCCAGGAGGGCATACCTGCCAAAAAAAAAAAAAAAAAAGAGTAATTGATAGTATTGAAAAGTGAATGAATCAATTGCATGCATGTTGATTGAATGTTGAAAGAAACAATGGTCATATGTGACAATGAGAATTTATTACAACTTTTGTCATACCTGATCGATGGGTATTGTTACAAGGGGCTGACGCACTACGTTGAAGTGGTCCTTCGCACTTTTGGAGCCAGAGTGATTGAACTGGTGGAGGTGTTCCTCAAGAGTTGCTAGAGTCCTAATCTGTCTCTCCCCTCTTTCAGTTGCTGGCTTCATCATGTCCTGCTTGCTGGCAAGACAGTACAGGCAGCAGTGACGACCTTGATAGAGGGGGAGAATGAATAATCATTAAAATTTGTCCTGATGTGCGATAAGGGGGAAAAGTCATGATATAGGAAGTACTAAAGTTAATTTAATGATTTTCCTTTTCCCATATCAAATAGTGAAAAATTGAGTTTTGTCCCTTCTAAAATTTGATATGCACTCACCATTTGGACCTGTTAAGCCGTAGATTTTAGAGAGGTACTCATAGTCCCCGAAATGGAATGCTCGCAGTGGTCTGCCTCTGAGGAAGAAGAGAGGAATTGTTGACTTGAATTAAACTCTAAATTAAATCAAAGTATCCAGCTGTTCATGAATTATGTACCATTTCATATCATTGAGGCCTTATATGTTTTAAATTGCACTAATAAATTGTTTTTTGTTGTTTATCTTCATACCATTTTGTATGTTACTTTCCATTATCAAATTTATATACTTTTTCATCTACCGGTACATGTATATATTTATTTTCTATTTTTTTTTATATTGTTTTCTACAGGATTTTAGAAAGCCTCTGACTGCAGGATACTATCAATCATTATTTTCAAATAAACAAGGTATGTACATAATGGACAAAGACAACTGTACCTCCATGTTTTAGTGGTCAGTTGTTCTACCTCAGCAGAAAACCCCTGTAGAGCCAGCTGCAGATTAAATATGTTGTCCACAGCATTGAAGATTAAGACAATGATGGTGTTCTGTACACTGTTAGGCCGGGACACGTTGCATATCTGCAGCATCATCTTGAAGGAGGAACCTCCCTTGTCCCCTCCGACCTTCAGCCATACTTCCCCTCTTGTTTCCTCGAAGGATAGAAAGTTCAGCCTGTGAAGAAGGGAGGGATAATGAATGTTAGATTTGCTGTTGCTATCCAAACAAGCAATGTATATTTTATGGAGTAATATTGCAGATAGTAATTAAAACATTAGTGAAAAAAAAAAATCACATTTTAATTTGTGCATCCTTTGGATGGGTAGTGACTCACTTGTCGTATTCATCTAGTAGTGACATCACCTTTCTCTCCAACGAGGAAACTTTGACCAGTGGTGTCTTGAGAATCTCCGTCTCCTTCCTCTCCTCGTTGTGGAATTGGAGGGGAACCCATTCTGCCTCCAGGTTTTCCCCTATTATAGATGCCTCTTTTGCACGAACATTCTTCTCACACTCTGATGCAATGTTGTGCTCCTTTAGCCATCTGAAAAAAAGGATGACAAATTATTAACTGCTTGACTTCTTGGTTTCTCCCCTCTTCCCCACTAAATGTATAGTTCTTTAAAAATGTAATGATTTGTCACAAAATGATAGTGATTAAAAAATGTAAATGTTAAATGATAAACGTACATACTACTACCACTGCCAAACATGGGTTCCTTACGATTTTAGTTTTCTTGTCATCTTCCAGCTAAGGCGAAGCATCGACCTCATGGTGAGCATGTCTACATCCTTGATCGTTATTGAAGATGGGTCATCCAAAGCCCCTGCCCTCTGAGCCATGGTGACCTCATGCTGGAATTGAACAGCTGATGCATCCGAGATGTCACCCCTGATGCTGGCAAGTTGCAGGCTCCTTTTCCTCCTTGTAGATGGAGCGCTGTCTATGGAACTCACTCTGGGCTTTGTGATCAATTTTGTCACCAGGGGCTTTTCATATGTGAACAAAGGCAGGAAAAAAAAGTTGAGATGAATATCTTAATATTATAGTATAACATTTTTGCCCATCATGAAAACTGAGTCATGATCTCTAGAACACAATGTGTTGGAAGGGGTATTCCCCATGGCACAAAAACAAAAATGAAATGGAAATTTTTAAACGTTGACAAAGATCAGCAAATGTTTTTTTTTTTCTTCATGATGTCAACTAAATTACAGCAAGACTTGATTAAAATGATTTATTATGAGTATAATTTCTGTGCTGTCATTTATTGTGTTCTTTAATCTTTAATTAAGTTCCTTTTGTGAGAAGTGTCCCTTTAACCTTATATTATAATCGCATTTGACCGTATAGGATAAATTTAGTAGCTTAACAATTTACCCTTACATCTATTTTTTTATATTTATCTTGAATACATATGTAATGTTAATACCAGCAGATTGTAAGTATACAAAATATTTGGAAATAAAAGGAAAAAAAGATGCAACTTACTTGTCCTCTTGTTCGGAATACAGCAGTAGCACCGTCATTTGAACTACGTAATTTTTCTCTAAGAATGACCGTGCCGATTTCTTCCTTTTGCTGAGGGGTGAGTTGAGAGATTAAGTTGTTGGTGGTTGATTGTTTGTGAAGATTGTGATCATGTGTGACTGTTGATATGGTAGTGGAAGGATGGCTGTGTTGTGTGGCTTTGTCATAAGTGAGGTTTATGTTGCATTGCTTGCATGATATGTCAGATTTTTTCAGAATGTTAATAAAGTATGTGGGTGCTGGAGTTATAGACTTTAAATGTATATCTGAATGGCAGGTGGGGCATGAAATATGTACACGAACATCAGACACAAACAAGTTACGTACACAAGACATGCAAAACAAATGTTCACAAGGTGTTGAGACAGGACAAACAAAGACACATTCACATACTCTACAACAAAATTGGCTGTCGTTGCCTACCCCAAATCTCTCTTTGAAAGAAACTTCATCGTCAATGACAATGTCGGCCACCCTTGAATTTGCTTTTAGGGAATCCAGGGTGGCATGGATTGATCGGTCTATTCTGGGACGACCCGGGCTTTTTTTTTTGGATGGACGCCCCCCAACCGACATTTTTTGATAATTTGAACAAACAGAACAGTTGTGGTTTCGTCTGTGTGGTGCCCAGATTGCTGTTGGCACCCATTTGTTCCGGGGTGATTTAATGCCCGTGTAACATGCCTTACAAAATTGGTTGGGATGGATGTCGGGCTCATCGTCCTGAACTGAAATGTACGGACTTATAAAATTAACATAATCATCAACTCTGTACGATGTAGGGTGTTTGGAGAGCATTTGGCCACAAAGCCTACAAAGCTTTGCCAAATGGGTTAAATGCTCATCCAACCCCCCTCCCCCCTCCCCACCTTGACTCCCAGGCCTTGGCTGACACGACATTGAATGGGTGGGACCACAGAGACTGTGTGAAAGGAGAGTAAAAGAGGCTGATGATAAGATAAGATTATTGACAGATAAAAAGTAGGACTTATAGAGACAAACAAGATTACTTGGAAAAACACTCTGACAACATGAAACACAATGCCCCAACCCTTAAAAACTCTTTTCTTTATATGATATTATTATGAAAAAATTGTTGAAAAAATGATGTAAAAATAGTGTGAAATCTCACCCCCGCCGTACGTTACATTGATCGTCAACGTACGGGGGGATTCCAGTGAGTCACTCAATGACCAAATATGAGTAACATGACGTATATGTTTCGTACTTTCATATCTGACATCTCATTGGTCAAATCACCGGGCTAAATCTGTCAAAAAGTTCGTTTACCCAACCCCCTTTCCAAAGAACTTTTTGTTTCCCGCGCCCGCGAAACGAACTGGAAATGTAAACAAATGTCGCCCTCAGCGGCCAATCTACAACAGTCTAAATTATCACACGGTCTATATGCGGTGCACATACGTGTGTGCAGTACACACAATCAACAAACACTGAACAACTGACTGCTCTCTACCGAACTGACCAACTAATGCGACCACGATACATCATCTCATTCTCACTCGACCAGCACATCGATCATTCAGGACATGACTGGTAAGCTAACTATTAAGTCAACTAATATCTCCATTACTAAGCTTAATTAAATACTACTGGCCACATTCAATCGGTCAATCAAGTATACATCTCAGCTCTCATTCTAGCTAACGTACAGTGTACTCCGGCTACACACATACAAACTTGTACAGTGAACGTGCACTCGCATGTGTACAGTGAACACCTCTTGCACAGGTACAGTCAACACCTAATAAACAAGCAGTGGTACAGTGAACATGGATGCGCACGTGTACAGTGAACAGCTGACCTAACAACGGGCAGTTGTACAGTGAACACGTACTTGCACATGGACAGTGAACACTATCAATCAGGCAGTTCAGTGAACCTCAATCATTCAACATAACCACAGACGCTCAGCATTTCTCATGTACTTCTGATTCCCACTCAATCTCTCATCCTGTCTCACGAGTAGCATGGTAAGAATATTCTATTGTCGAGCGTCGATGACGGGACGTTTGTTCGAAATATACGAACACTCTTTAGTTACTTAAGTTACTCAATACACATCAACAATCATATTCAGTTCATTCAGGCATCTGTGCGGCTAAACCAGACCTAAGTAATTTCACGTTTTGGAAACCATAAATTCGGGTTGTACCCAATTCAAAACATTTATTAATGTAAACAATCTTTAACAATGTAAAACTCAGCAATTCAAAACGTGTGAAGAGTAAAAAAATGACATGTTCGATCATACTTGTAACTATTTGTATTTACATGTACATGTTTAAAATATGATCCTAGGTTACATGGATGTCCTTTAGAAATAAGTACAGTGTATAGCAACAATTAAACATCACTAAACCTACTATGCGTACAGTGTACACTCATTACTTATACAATTAATTTTACGGTTTACAGTGTTTAGAAATTACAGGAATAAGAGCAAGTGTTGTCAAATGTATAAATATTAATCTTCCAATATCAGTATCACTAACAGATCCTAGCGAATATATAAGTGTCTTTGTTCTATTCTATTCTCTCACCCTAAATATCCTATGCCAGCATAGATGTATTATTCCTTCTCTATCAACTATAAAACTTCTCAATCCGTCCAGGCATCCAGCCCATCCCGCCACTACTGTGTTCCTGGCACTCTCCACCCGGCCTCTTTCCTGCCCCGAACTACATTGTAATGTCTGGCCTCGAGATTTTATCTCCCAGAACATTAAACTAACAAAGTCTTTTATAACGCTTTTAGCTGTCAACAATATTCTACGGTAGAAGTAATAAATACAAATGCATATGTGGGCTATAGATAAGTTACAGAAACAGGAAATTTAAAGGGTCGTTAAAAATGAAGGCTGGTCACTTGTTGTCACTGTATGGTAGGCTCACAGTCTCGATCAATAACGTTCGTTCCTTGTTCAGGATTGAATGAGAAGAAAAGCAAACCTCGATGTCCTTTGAAATTAATGTGACGTTCTTTGTTCAAGATTGTCGCTGTACACTGTTCAGTGTACTTCCAAAAGGTCTATGTTTGTAACGTTCTCCATTCGAGATTGTTACTGTTGCAGGTTAGATAAACATCTGAAGCAAGTTTCCATAGCCACCGTAACGTTCTCTGTTCGAGATTGTTACTTGGAGAGTCTCCGACAACAGCCAAGCAAAAATGGAAGGGGGGTAACATTCGTGCACAATACAACTCCTTGAAAGTTGTAATGATCTACATTTATGTCATTACCATTTCTTACATTATAATCTAATAATGCAATATCTTAATAATTCTTATAAGTAGCATAATCTAATTATTATCTAGTATACATAGACCTGTATACACGTATGACTTAATAACTTATTGTACAGTGTACTTCGTTCGTGTACAGTGTACTTCACTCGTGTTCAGTGTACTTCACTCATGTTCAGTGTACATCATATATAAGTACAAAATTCTAGTTATTGTCTAACTCGTACAGTATAATACAATTCTACATTGTTCAAAGTTTACTTACTATCTAATATGTTCAGTATAATACAAACTTCAGTGTCCACAATTGACTTCTTATTCTAATATAGTACAAGTACAGACTTCAGTGTCCATGCACAATTGACTTATTATCTAATATCTACAGTAAAGACTAAATTAAAGTACAATTAACTAAGTAAGTACAATTCTCTAAGTACAATTCATTATTTATGAGGTACCCTTGAGTGACTATGTCACTCCTATTTCCTTCACTTCCTTAGGATGCTTCATTTTTTCGTTTGTTTGATAAATTCTACATAATAAATAGAAGGGAATAGAAATAAAACAAAACTCTGCTTTAATTCTTTTGTGTACTGCATGCATTGTAAAATCAGCAAGCGAATAATGACATTCAATAATAAATCTCACTCCATCAAGCAATTGACCAAACAATCAAATACAAATACTCTGTCGGGCTTAAACCCGAATAGATTCAGTCATTAAAATTCTTGGTTGATAAATTCAATAAATTTCCCCTTATGAATGGGAATATATTACATAAGCAATGAACAAGAGATAAATATTTGAAATATTTTATAACTCACTTTTCCTCGGACTACTAGTAAAAGGAAACTGTCCTCAAGTGGAAATGACTGAAAAATCGAAATTGCGTCGTCTGTCCAACAATTTATAATTTTGGATGCAGTATAAAATTTCTGTCATTTTCCATCCCCTTTTATACTTGGGGCCCCGGACCGTAAATCGCCTGAGAAAACCTGCAGCCTCCCGCAATTGTGATTGGTCAAAAGTTTGTGACGTCATCACGCGAAGTCTAAAAATATGGGCTATCCTATTTCCAGTAGGGAAAATACACTTCTAGTGAACTAAATTCGATCATTAAAGAAGGAATATTATCAGAAAAGGGAAAATATGACACCAAGCAACTATTTTTGGAAACATTGACAAGGTAAGTGATTACATAAAAGAATTATTCACCTTAGTTCATCACCGCGCACGATGTTTCAGATACCCAGTCCCACATAGCCAATTCTGTGTATTTCAGTGAATCTAAAAATAGCACTAATCAGCTGCCGTTACTACGCTCATTGATCGCTGTAGTAAACAATCACAGCTGATCCTACTACTTCCATTCACTGAAACAACAACCCTACCATGCCTATTGCATAAAATCTAAATTCTCTTTTACAATTCTTAAAGACTTGATCAGGCTGGTTATGATATAGCTCAATCAAAAATACAAAAAGAAAATTATGGAAGAAAACAGGGGGAAGGGTATTTCTTCACATTGTCCCCTCTTCCTAATCGCTGTCCCAGCGATAAAATTTTAAAAAATTCATTGTACAAGAGAATTACACAAATAGCATTGAACATTCCAATTTACATACATGTACATGTATATATTTCTTTTAAATACACTTCAAGTTCAATCTACAACTAATGGCAATAATACATGTTATTATTTTACACATTTCAACACTTTCTTATTCAATCTTCTTCAACAGGTGCCTCATCAAAATGGTGGACTGTCTTACTCCCGATACCTGTTTGGGGTATCCTTACCCTACCAGGATTTCGCCAAGTGGCTGTGGATTGTTAACCAACCAGTTGTTAAGCTCAGGACCAGTGTAGGCTTTTAAACGATCTAGATGGACAACCTTGGGCTTACACTTGGCTGATTGCTGTATGCGGTACACGACATCTGATAATCTATCAATGACCAGGTAAGGACCATTCCATCTAAACATCAGTTTTGGGCATACCCCACGCTTGCGCTGCACACCATGCAGCCATACCCAGTCACCCTTACTAAATCTTCTGAGTGAGGTATTACGATCGTACATCCTAGCCTGTTTTTCAGCAGCTAACTCTAGTTTACCCCTAGCCATTTCGTGTGCATCTCTAATTCTATCTCGGTTGTTCTGAGTAGTCCTCTCTCTTCTTCCCTCTCGACAGTTGACGGCTGAGTGAAAATGACATCTACCGGCAGTGTTACTTCTCTGCCTAACATCATCATCGCAGGAGACTCGCCCGTGGATTCTTGGACTGCTGACCTATAGGCCAACATGGCATATGGAATTCGCTCATCCCAGTCTCTCTGATGGCGGTCCGGATCTAGAATTGAAGACACCATGGTAACTAACGTTCTGTTAAATCTCTATGAAACCATCACTCCTTGGGTGTAGTGGACATGTTCTAGTTTTCTTAATCCCCAACATCTCGCACACTTCCTCATGATGTTAGACTCAAAATTCCTCCCTTGATCAGTATGTAGCTCTCTTGGAATGCCATATCGACAGATAAATTCCTCAACTACAACTCTTGCTACTGTCTTGGCTTCTTGGTTGGGAATTGCATAAGACTCTATCCATTTGCTGAAGTAATCACCTATTACTAAAACATATCGATTGCCTCTGTCGGTTTCAGGTAAAGGACCTAAGATGTCCATTGCTACTCTCTCGAGTGTGGCACCTATCCGGTACTTCTGTAATGGGGCTCTTGATTTCTTGGGTGGATTTTTCAGTTTCGAGCAGACGTCGCACTTCCGCACCATTGATCTGACATCAGCTGCCAATCCCACCCAGTAATACCTCTGTTGTACCTTGTGCAACAGCTTGTTTACTCCTAAATGACATGCAGTTTTGGAGCTGTGTAGTTCCGTTAGCACTGTATGACGAAGTGAGTGAGGAAGCACTACTTTCCAGCTGATCTCCTTTCCATCGCTAGATTCCCACCTCCTAACGAGACGCCATCTTTCATCGTCAACAAGTCCCAGTTGATCCAATATGTTTTTGTGGCAGAAGACAGACTCGACACATCTTTCCATTCCGGCTTTCGAGTCAATTCTTCTTTCCAATTAAGGACATGTCTCACATCAACATCCTGAAGTTGTGCTACTCGTATGTCAGGATTAGTTATACTTGGTGAAAGGCTGATTGCCTGAATTCTCTCCACTATGTCAGACTCAACGTCCATCAGTCTCTCTACAATGATTAAAAATATAAACACAACATAGAATATTCCTACTGTAATTCTTAAACTAATTCTTCATCTCTATTTGCAGATATCCTCCAATCTACCGCACTGGGAGCAGGGGCGACGTGACAATCCGTCAGCATTCATGTGCACCCGTCCAGCACGATGAATTAAGGTAAGTCTATACTGGCTAATCACCTCTAGCCATCTTGCTAGTTGACCTTCTGGGTTCTTGAATTGCATCAACCATGTAAGAGCTCCATGATCTGTGCGAACTGTTACATCCTGTCCATACAAATAGTGTCTGAAATGTTTCAGAAACGTGACAATAGCAAGCAACTCCCTTCTGGTCACACAGTAATTCTGTTCTGCACGGTTTAGAGTTCTACTTGCATATGCTGTTACTACTTCCTTGTCATCCTTTTCTTGTGATAGCACGGCTCCTATCCCATACTTGCTGGCATCAGTGTCTAGCAGGAATTTAACACCTATCCTTGGGTATGAGAGTATTGGTGCTGTAGTTAGCCTTTCCTTCAGCGTAGTAAATGCGGATGCACATTCTTCTGTCCAGGTGAAAGGGCGGTCCTTCTGAGTGAGAGCAGTTAAAGGCTTAGCAACATCTGCAAACTTCTTAATGAACCTCCTGTAATATGAGGCTAGACCTAGGAAACTTCTGACATCAGTTGGGTTGGTGGGTGTAGGCCAGCATGACACAGCTTCAATCTTTGCTGGATCCGTGCTAACCCCTGCTTCTGACACAACGTGACCCAAGTACAACACCTCTTTCTGGAATAGGTGACACTTCTTCGGTTTGAGTTTCAAGTCAGCTGACCTTAGTCGATCCAACACAATCTTCAGCCTCTCCACCACTTCATCTGCTGATGACCCGAAAATTATGATGTCATCCAAGTAGATGAGAAGTATTTTCCACTGCAAACCAGAGAGCACTGCTTCCATCAATCTTTCAAAGGTTGAAGGTGCATTGCATAAACCAAAAGGCATTACTTCAAATTGATACAGGCCGGGAACTACAAAAGCAGATTTCAACTTCGCCTCTTCATCTAGTGGCACCTGCCAATAGCCTGCAGCGAGATCCAAAGTGCAGAAGTACTTGGCTCCATCTAGAGAGTCAATTGATTCGTCTATGGGAGGGGAATGAGTCCTTGACTGTATACTTATTGAGTAGTCTGTAGTCTATACAAAATCGTTTCGATCCATCTTTCTTGTTTGCTAGCACTACAGGTGAGGACCATGGGCTGGCTGATGGGATAATTATACCCCGTTCGAGCATGTCATTCACCTGTTTTTCTATTTCTCCTCTTTGACCCATAGGTGGCCGCCTTGGACGTTGACGGATTGGTGCTGCACATGTTGTGTGAATGCTGTGCTGTACTTTATCAGTTCTACCAATGTCATGATCTCCTTGGAAAACACATCTTCATAGGTGTTAAGAAGTTCAACTATTTGATTTTCATGTCTTTCTCCTATGCTCCTCTTTGTTCTCTCATAGATATCTTGAAGATGATCTGGCACTTTAGTCGTGGGTTGGTTGACAGCTGCTGCTCGATGCGAAGAGTTAAGACTTTCTCCTTTCCGATCTGTACATGAGACGATTTCATTGTTGATTCTGACAAACATCTGATTACAGTTGATGCTTGCACCTTTCTCTTGTAGGAAATCCATTCCCAGGATGCCATCATGTTCGATATCTGCTACCACTATCTCTACTCTGTGAAATGATGTCCCAATTTTCATCACAAGGAACGCCACTCCAATGACTTCAATAGGTGTGCCATCAGCCTGTAGTAATCTGACATTTGTCTCATTCAGCTGGATGGATTCTTGCATTCTGTTGTATGCTGTATTGGATAGTATGGTAATTGTTGACCCAGTGTCTATAAGTAGCTGTAACCTCTGATTCTCAATAACTCCTGTTAAGAACATACTCTGATCAGTCTCGTTGATAGTACAAATTATTATATCATGTTGACGTGAAGATTTCATACGTTGACTTATACTCTTGGACCTTGTCTGAAATTCGGCCTGGCCGTAGCCCGTCGGGAAGACCGGTTGTCGTTTCCCTGCCTTGTATTCACATGAGGGCACTCCCTTGCAAAGTGACCTACTTCTTGACAGTTGAAACATGCTCGCTCATCCTTGTTTTGGGTTCGATTAATAGCCATTTTCTCAACCATAGTAGTGAGCTGTTTCATGTTCATCTTCAACTCCTCAATTTCTTTTCTTGTTTTCTCATCCATAGGTGCTGGCTGAGCATTGGAGAAAGCGTCCACTGCTCGGACATGACGAGAAGTTCTATTTCGCTCTCTAGCTCTCTCGGCCCTGAGGAAGGATTCTGTCGTTAGTCCAGCTCTGATGGCATCATCTAGCGTCTGTGGATGGGCCCTGAAAATACCAGCGCGGGTCTCCGGATCATCAATTGCATCGGAAAAATGCCCCTTTGCGAGTCGATGTCTAGCATCTGTATTCAATTCTGGATATGCAAGGCAAGTGAGGTCGCGAATGGCCTGTCCAAGTTCTTGAAGAGATTCGTCTTTATGTCTACGTCTCATTCGTAATTCCAACAGGAAATTCTCCGCTTGTTCACCAGGGCCAAATCGACTCTCCAAATGTGATACCAGCTCACTGTACGAGATGTGTCCACTAACTGGAAAGTTACTCAGAATCCTCAAAGCAGGACCTTGTAGTCTTGTTGCCAGAAACTGCCCAGCCTCCAAATCAGTCCAACCATTCAGCTGCATGCAGACCTCAAAATGCCGCTTGTAATCCCCCCACGGCGTCTTCCTCCGAACTTCTCTGGCAATACATCCTTCCGATATCCAGAGCTGCCTTGCCTCACATCAGTCTTTCGAGTACTGGAGACGTACTGGGGATTTTCTCTGAATCCATGCGGTGTATAGACTTGTCCACTATTTTGTCGCATATCTCCCGCTTCTCTAACGGCTATCTCGGGATCATCTTTCTCCACTGCCCAGCGTGACGGCAAGGCTGCTTGATCACCCCCAGCTGCTAGCTCCAACATAGCCTCAGCCGATACACTGCCCTGTTCGCTATCCATCCGTAGCTTCTAAACTTTATGTTTAAGTTTTTGGTAGTGTAAGATTTAGAAAATGACCAGGAAGTTTTTGTTATCAAAAGTTGTTGTCGTTTTTTTTTTTTTCCAAAATACCAAGGGTACCTCTCACAAACTAAACTACTAAAGTATTGGAGTATATCTCCTTAATTACTTTATTACTATCTACTACTTCATAAGTGTTTCTTACTAATGTAAGCTTAGCTATTACTACTGTAAGACATGTCACTTTTACTTTACATTCGTAATTGAATTTCTAATTGATCTAATGCCTGGTTTACAAAGCACACATCCACTGTAACTGATTTACAAGACCAAACTCGACACCCAACTTCAAAGCAGCCACAGATCACCATTTTACTGTACTACTTGAATTTAACCTAACTTCAGACAAACAGATTCTTACTATTTTCCAAAGAGAAGTTCTAACCTTGTCGATTCAGACCCATAACATCAGATTCACATTTGCAGAAGTAATTCATCGCATTAAAATACAAGCTCTGTACCTAGCTAAAATCGTCATGATTCTACCAATCCGCCAGAAAATGTAAGTTTTCTGGTATACCAAAAGAGTTTTATCCCATCAGAAATGTAAGTTTTCTGGTATACTACCAAAAGAGTCTAATCCCACATGCCACCAGAAAATGTAAGTTTTCTGGTATACTACCAAAAAGAGATTTGATCCCACACCGCTGCCACCAGAAAATGTAAGTTTTCTGGTATACTACCAAAAAGAGTCTTATCCCACCACCGCTGCCACCAGAAAATGTAAGTTTTCTGGTATACTACCAAAAAGAGTCTTATCCCACCACCGCTGCCACCAGAAAATGTAAGTTTTCTGGTATACTACCAAAAAGAGTCTAATCCCACCGCCGCTGCCACCAGAAAATGTAAGTTTTCTGGTATACTACCAAAAAGAGTCTAATCCCATCGCTGCCACCAGAAAATGTAACGTGAGACCCTCCTCACCCTAAACTGGTAAATGCTGCCACCACATACTTTTATAGGGGTATGAACCCTCACAGACGATCCGATAATCAAATCGCCTGTACGGGAATACAAAGTGACGTAAGACAACGCATGAGCTCTGCGATTACAGAAAAGGGGGGAGCAATTTACTAGGGGCGAAGGTAAACTGAACACTGCACTGCGCAGTACACACAATCAACATACACTGAACAACTGACTGCTCTCTACCGAACTGACCAACTAATGCGACCACGATACATCATCTCATTCTCACTCGACCAGCACATCGATCATTCAGGACATGACTGGTAAGCTAACTATTAAGTCAACTAATATCTCCATTACTAAGCTTAATTAAATACTACTGGCCACATTCAATCGGTCAATCAAGTATACATCTCAGCTCTCATTCTAGCTAACGTACAGTGTACTCCGGCTACACACATACAAACTTGTACAGTGAACGTGCACTCGCATGTGTACAGTGAACACCTCTCGCACAGGTACAGTGAACACCTAACAAACAAGCAGTGGTACAGTGAACATGGATGCGCACGTGTACAGTGAACAGCTGACCTAACAACGGGCAGTTGTACAGTGAACACGTACTTGCACATGGACAGTGAACACTATCAATCAGGCAGTTCAGTGAACCTCAATCATTCAACATAACCACAGACGCTCAGCATTTCTCATGTACTTCTGATTCCCACTCAATCTCTCATCCTGTCTCACGAGTAGCATGGTAAGAATATTCTATTGTCGAGCGTCGATGACGGGGACGTTTGTTCGAAATATACGAACACTCTTTAGTTACTTAAGTTACTCAATACACATCAACAATCATATTCAGTTCATTCAGGCATCTGTGCGGCTAAACCAGACCTAAGTAATTTCACGTTTTGGAAACCATAAATTCGGGTTGTACCCAATTCAAAACATTTATTAATGTAAACAATCTTTAACAATGTAAAACTCAGCAATTCAAAACGTGAAGAGTAAAAATGACATGTTCGATCATACTTGTAACTATTTGTATTTACATGTACATGTTTAAAATACGATCCTAGGTTACATGGATGTCCTTTAGAAATAAGTACAGTGTATAGCAACAATTAAACATCACTAAACCTACTATGCGTACAGTGTACACTCATTACTTATACAACTAATTTTACGGTTTACAGTGTTTAGAAATTACAGGAATAAGAGCAAGTGTTGTCAAATGTATAAATATTAATCTTCCAATATCAGTATCACTAACAGATCCTAGCGAATATATAAGTGTCTTTGTTCTATTCTATTCTCTCACCCTAAATATCCTATGCCAGCATAGATGTATTATTCCTTCTCTATCAACTATAAAACTTCTCAATCCGTCCAGGCATCCAGCCCATCCCGCCACTACTGTGTTCCTGGCACTCTCCACCCCGGCCTCTTTCCTGCCCCGAACTACATTGTAATGTCTGGCCTCGAGATTTTATCTCCCAGAACATTAAACTAACAAAGTCTTTTTATAACGCTTTTAGCTGTCAACAATATTCTACGGTAGAAGTAATAAATACAAATGCATATGTGGGCAATAGATAAGTTACAGAAACAGGAAATTTAAAGGGTCGTTAAAAATGAAGGCTGGTCACTTGTTGTCACTCGTATGGTAGGCTCACAGTCTCGATCAATAACGTTCGTTCCTTGTTCAGGATTGAATGAGAAGAAAAGCAAACCTCGATGTCCTTTGAAATTAATGTGACGTTCTTTGTTCAAGATTGTCGCTGTACACTGTTCAGTGTACTTCCAAAAGGTCTATGTTTGTAACGTTCTCCATTCGAGATTGTTACTGTTGCAGGTTAGATAAACATCTGAAGCAAGTTTCCATAGCCACCGTAACGTTCTCTGTTCGAGATTGTTACTTGGAGAGTCTCCGACAACAGCCAAGCAAAAATGGAAGGGGGGTAACATTCGTGCACAATACAACTCCTTGAAAGTTGTAATGATCTACATTTATGTCATTACCATTTCTTACATTATAATCTAATAATGCAATATCTTAATAATTCTTATAAGTAGCATAATCTAATTATTATCTAGTATACATAGACCTGTATACACGTATGACTTAATAACTTATTGTACAGTGTACTTCGTGTACAGTGTACTTCACTCGTGTTCAGTGTACTTCACTCATGTTCAGTGTACATCATATATAAGTACAAAATTCTAGTTATTGTCTAACTCGTACAGTATAATACAATTCTACATTGTTCAAAGTTTACTTACTATCTAATATGTTCAGTATAATACAAACTTCAGTGTCCACAATTGACTTCTTATTCTAATATAGTACAAGTACAGACTTCAGTGTCCATGCACAATTGACTTATTATCTAATATCTACAGTAAAGACTAAATTAAAGTACAATTAACTAAGTAAGTACAATTCTCTAAGTACAATTCATTATTTATGAGGTACCCTTGAGTGACTATGTCACTCCTATTTCCTTCACTTCCTTAGGATGCTTCATTTTTTCGTTTGTTTGATAAATTCTACATAATAAATAGAAGGGAATAGAAATAAAACAAAACTCTGCTTTAATTCTTTTGTGTACCGCATACATTGTAAAATCAGCAAGCGAATAATGACATTCAATAATAAATCTCACTCCATCAAGCAATTGACCAAACAATCAAATGCAAATACTCTGTCGGGCTTAAACCCGAATAGATTCAATCATTAAAATTCTTGGTTGATAAATTCAATAAATTTCCCCTTATGAATGGGAATATATTACATAAGCAATGAACAAGAGATAAATATTTGAAATATTTTATAACTCACTTTTCCTCGGACTACTAGTAAAAGGAAACTGTCCTCAAGTGGAAATAGACTTTAAAAAAATCGAACTTGCGTCGTCTGTCCAACAATTTATAATTTTGGATGCAGTATAAAATTTCTGTCATTTTCCATCCCCTTTTATACTTGGGGCCCCGGACCGTAAATCGCCTGAGAAAAACCTGCAGCCTCCCGCAATTGTGATTGGTCAAAAGTTTGTGACGTCATCACGCGCGAAGTCTAAAAATATGGGCTATCCTATTTCCAGTAGGGAAAATACACTTCTAGTGAACTAAATTCGATCATTAAAGAAGGAATATTATCAGAAAAAGGAAAAATATGACACCAAGCAACTATTTTTGGAAACATTTACAAGGTAAGTGATTACATAAAAGAATTATTCACCTTAGTTCATCACCGCGCACGATGTTTCATATACCCAGTCCCACATAGCCAATTCTGTGTATTTCAGTGAATCTAAAAATAGCACTAATCAGCTGCCGTTACTACGCTCATTGATCGCTGTAGTAAACAATCACAGCTGATCCTACTACTTCCATTCACTGAAACAACAACCCTACCATGCCTATTGCATAAAATCTAAATTCTCTTTTACAATTCTTAAAGACTTGATCAGGCTGGTTATGATATAGCTCAATCAAAAATACAAAAAGAAAATTATGGAAGAAAACAGGGGGAAGTGTATTTCTTCACAGTATTATGTTTTTTATAATCTGACCAAGTACAAGCCTGATTAGCCAAGTTCCTTGGACGTTCAATAAAGATCTCTGTGCAATCTATTGTACACCTAAGACGTTTGTACTTATCTTTCAAGGACTTGGGCATTAACAAGAATGTTGACGATTGATCAGGCCAGAAAATCAGTGGACTTAGTTCACTTGCCAAAAACTTGATCCAAGTGTTAAAAATCTGAGACACTGTACTCTGTGTGATCCCAAATAAGCTTCCCAAGAAAGTGATATTTAAGGCCAACCGTAATTTCATGAGTACTAGTACAAATTCTTCCAGTGTACTAAGTGATC
>CP137667.1:21615764-21699659 GCA_037976565.1 Mesocentrotus franciscanus
AGTACCCGCATCTATATCATGTTTATGAAATACATGTACGTATCGAAACCGATACAGACCTATACACGGAAGTTCTATTTAATTTTAAATGTATATTAATACATTACATTAATAATATATTCGTGCCATTCTAAGCTCTTTAGTATGAGTTTACTAATTAATATCACAGCTGCTTGGTATTTGCAACGGCTCAAAGACAAACACACAATGTCATATAAGAGTTGTTATCCCACACAAGCACAAAAATATAAAAACAAAGTGTGTGTGCGTGCGTGAATTGGCGTGTTGCCCGTGTATCTTGATAGTACAATGAGTGGCTCAACTCCATACCGTATAGCTGTTAGGCCAAATTAAAAAAAAAAAACATGTTTAGCGTCCTGCCTTTTTGAAAAATAGGAAGGAGGAGGCCCTTTTTTTAATTTGTTTAATTTTTTTTTCAAAATGGCCGCTCAAAATGGCCGCTCGGTACATTTTCCCAGACAGTCGGGCTATTTTTCAAGACGGCCGAGGCATTTTTTTTTTTCATAAAAAAAAAGAAAAAAAAAGGAGGCGGCCCCCAAAAAGGAAGCGGGCGGGGACGCTAAACATGTATAATTTTTTTAATGGCCTTAAAGGGAAAGTCCACCCTGATGATAAGTTGCTTTTAATAGAAGAGGGAAAAATCAAGGAACACATCTATGAAATTTGGAACAAAATTTCGATTAAAAATAAGAAACGCGTGAATTTGTCAAGTTGCAATAGATCAAAATATTCGTTAATCTGTGACGTATCTTGCGACGTCTCCTGTAATAAACAGAAATCATAACAATGTTGTTTTCTCTGAAGAAAACAAGTTTTCTCTGAAGAAAACAAGTTTTCAATGATGCATGCATCTAATCCCACGAAAGTCTGATATGATTTAGTTTGAATGTCTGATATGAGTTGCAATTGCAGTTGCAATCACTACCTTTAAGTGGGGTATTGCTCTCATATGTTACTTCCTGTTAATAATGATACATCCTGTTTATAAGGACGCATGTTTTCATCATGCAGATACACATTGATACGTTATCTGCAAAAGAAACCCTCTTTCGTCCACACATACAGGAAGTGTAAACGCTTTTGTTCAAACATGTAACATTTGAAATACGGGGGTGAGATAGATTGAAATGATACGTTGTATACTCATTATAACGACGTTATAAATATGACGGTCTAGTATGACAGAAATTTATTAACCAACTTGACATTAGGGTGTGGACTTCGATCCCCTTCAATATGATATTCAGATTCCAAAAAAAAAAATTGCCTGCTTTGCACGTCATACCCAAATGATTAAACTGAAAAAGAATGAAAGATATTATGCTAAATCATCCGAGAGCACACGGTGCTGGAAAGAGAAGACTGCCTGTTTGTTGTTGATAAAACGATTTTATTCTTTTACTGGTACGCACTGCATAACAGCCATCACATGGGACGACTAACTGTAAACCGGTTCTATAGTGCAAAGACTAAATCATTTACTGTATGAAGTAAATCGAGAGTTGATTACGGTCATGACATTAACGTAATATATGGCAGATCTGTTTGCAACGCTGTCTGACCAGGGAGATGATATCATCTCCCTGGTCTGACTTTCACTTGTTATGAATTGCACGCTACATAATATGCAGCTACGCCATTGGTATGTACTTACTAGTGTTTCCCCCTCCACCCCCCTCTCTCTCTTTCTCTTTCTCTCTCTCTCTCTCTCTCTCATTCTCTCTCAATTTCCCTCGTTTTCTCCCCGCTCAATCCATAGTAGGTCCATGCTCAATCCCTCAAGCGCGTAGCCAGGATTTAATTTTAGGGGCGGTAGTGAGCCCGCAAAGCGGGCGAATCACTTACAGATCGCGCATAGCGCGCTCCCTAGGGGGTGGGTGCAGGAAGGGGGAGTTTCCCCCCTCCCGCGCGAAGCGCGGAAGCTTTGCCGTTTCATTGAATTATTAGAGAAAGAAGACGATTCGTTGTACCGTTCTCGACTCTTAATCCTTGTCTGAATTCAGTTTCCCCCCTCCCGCGCAAAGCGCTGAAGCTTTCACGTTTAATTAGATTATAAGAGAAAGAAGACGATTCGTTGTACCGTTCTCGACTCTTAATCCTTGTCTGAATTCAGTTTCCCTTGTGTTATATTTTGAGTGATGGAAGGAAAAAAAATTGCTAAGATAGGCTGGGCAGAGTTTGTGAATTGATCGATACATGATACAAGCTAGGTGTTTTGACCAACGCTCATTCAGACGGTCTAGTTTTAGAAATCGGTACAAATCATTTGAAGGAAACAAATAATCCACATTTAACACTGTACGAAGTGCTCTATTTTGTAGAATTTGTAATTTTCCAAGATATGTTTTACAGGTATTTGCCCAAACAGGGCTGCAGTAATCAAAATGGCTTTGCAAGATGGTTTTGTAGAACAACAGTGCCGTATTTTGGTTAATATATGGTCGGAGTCTTCTCAGAAGATAAATTTATTTTATAACTTTTTTCTTAACATATTCAACGTGATTTTTCCACTGCAAATTCCTATCAATAACAACTCCCAAATATTTTCAACATTCGAATTGTTGAATTTTTATGGCATCAATAAATATATCAGAGTTATCAAATTCATGTTGCATTTTCTTCAGGCGCTGAGCTGTTCCCATGAACATAGCCTTACATTTTTTCAGATTAACTATCAGCTTATTTTCAGATAACCAATTAGATAAACTTATTAGGTCATTATTTAAATTACGTACAGCTTCCTGTGGATCTTTTGTTGATGTATATACACATGTATCGTCAGCATACAGTGCGACTTCACAACAGTTAACACACTTTGGCATATCATTGACAAAAAGAGTGAATAATAGCGGGCCCAGAAGCGAGCCTGCGGGACACCACAAATAATTTGTCTCTTTTCAGATAGATAACCATTCACAGATGTACACTGATATCTTTCATTGAAGTAATTTTTAAACCATTCTAAAGACAATCTATCAAATCCATACATTTCTAATTTTTGCAATAAAATACAATGATCGACCGTATCAAACGCTTTTTTAGTCTATCATCACCAAGCCAACGATATTTCCCTTATCAATTACATCCAACCATTTATCTGTGACGTTAAGAAGGGCACTCACAGTAGAATGTAAAGGCCTAAATCCCGACTGACAATCAGATAGAATTTCATTGTTGGTTAGGTAATCGTGAATCTGATTGTAGACAACCTTTTCCATAATTTTCGCAAATATAGGAATAACTGATATAGGTCGATAATTCTCCATGCAAGTTTTGTCACCCGATTTGTAAATTGGCGTGCCACGTGCATGTTTCCATTGACTAGGCACAACGCCCATGCGCAGTGATTGATTCACGATATGGGTTAACAATGGAGCAATGGTTGTGGCAATAGGCCTTAAGAGTTTTGCTGGGATATTATCCGGACCAGTCGCCTTATTCACTGGGAGTGTCCTTAATATGTTTTCAACCTCACTAATTAGTACATCCCTAAATTCGAACAAAGTTGCATGAGGGTACAGCAATCGTGTAGGTTCAGTTTGAGTAGTAGAAAAGGTACCATGCAAAGCTTTACCAATAGTTGAGAAATAATTGTTAAAGGCATTTGACAATTCCTGACCTCGCAGACTTTCTTCTTGAACTTTAATGCAATGAATTTCAGTATCATTCTTCTTTGTGGGCACTAGATTTTGTAAAGTTTTCCAGACTTTTTTGACATCTCCTAAAGCACATTCAATATTTCTCGATACAAAACTTCGCTTCTCTTGTCGAATTTGTGCTGTTACATTATTTCTGGCTTTCTTATATTTAGCCCAGTCATCATCCTTCTTTGATTTCTTCGCTTTATTCTTTAAGCGATCTCTATTGCGAATCAATTGCAAAATATTAAGCGTCATCCATGGAGAATATTTCAGTTTAACTCGTGTTCTCCGGAGTGGCGCGTGTTTATCAATGGCCGTTAATAAAAGAGACAGAAAAACTGAGCAAGCCTCTACCGGGTCATTAATGGTATAGACAACATTAAAATCTATATTATCAATATCACTTTTGAAGGCTTCATCATCAAAATTTCTCAGACATCTTCCAGTTTTGTACTTATGATAATTATTGAATCCAGCCCTGGATTTACCAAGGACACAATATATCATGTAATGATCAGTAATAGAAACTTCAATAACACCACTGTCAATTATCTTATCATTACAGTTACTAAAAATTATGTCCATACCACATCTATTTACTAAAGATAATTTATCTATTTCATTCTTGACAACGTCTAAGTCATCACTTCCGATTGAATCATTGCTCGTTCTGTTTCCCTACTCGTGTCATTATTCGTTGTAAAGGAAGGACTTGAACACTCGGAGAAGGGTAACTCTTTCCAGAGACAAACATCACATTTCCAGTCAGAGTTTGAACGGAAAAAAGAATCTGATACGTTGGAACATTTCAAATGACCCCATTTGTAACAGCTAATACATAACATGGCATTTTGATTATTTCTTACTGGTTTTTTACAAAAAGTGCAAGGATATTTGGGAGGCATGTGAAGAGATAAGTGCACATAAGATGAAAATTAAATTTAAAAAAAGAAAAAGAAAAAACAAAAAGAAGCGAAAACAGAATCACAGATGTACAAAGTATTCAATATATACAACTTAAAATAGTACAATATCAAATAGTGACAGAGGGTATATGCCATATAGTTCCTTCTAGTCAGATACAAAGTTCAGTTTTACGAGGAGAGTTCCAGAGCATGTAGGTCACTTTCACCCCTGATAGCTCTGTTTATTGTTTTCCCATTTGATGCTAGGAGTTTTGCAATCACGCGACCATCACTAGACCATGCATTGAGAACATTCTTGATCTTCTTCACACTCTTCAAAAGCTGTAAGTTGGCTTTTGTTAATTGTTCTTGAATACAAACATCAGTGCCTTTCAATCTCCGACGACGAGAGATTACCGCATGCCGGGTTCTATACGACGTAAACTTGACAACAATGGGGCGCGCTCTTCTCTCGGGTTTTCCATTCTTTCTCTTCGGTTGCTTGTTCGGCTCACCGACTCTATGCGAACGATCTATGTCATCCTTGGAAATGGTCACTCCAAGGAAATCCGCGCTAACTGGCAGATGATGTCATCCGTAGATTCATTGGCCCGCTCTTCAACACCAAATATTTGCAGACAATTTCTTCGCGAATACTGATCGAGGTCAGCTACAGATAAGCGAAGGTTGTTCATTGTGGTGCGTTGATCCGTAAAAATAGTTGAGAGACGTTGGATCTCCTCAGCCTGTGACTTGTTCTTGATTCGTTGTACCGTTCTCGACTCTTAGTCCTTGTCTGAATTCAGTTTCCCTTCTCCCGCGCGAAGCGCGGAAGCTTTGACGTTCCATTAATAAAAAAGTTCTTTGTCTGCTCCTTTTTCTTCCTACGTCCTCTTCCTTTTTTCTCTTCTCTTTTTTTTTTTTTTTGGCCGGCGTTTTGGGGGGGGGGCGACCGCCCCCATCGCCCCCCCCCTGGCTATGCGCCTGCAATCCCTCCCTTCATCTTTTGACTTTGGCCTCTCTTTCTCTCTCTCTCTCTTAGCTCTCTCTCCAATGGTGGTGTCCCCTGTTATTATCATGATACCGATGAGTCTTATTTTATTTCTCTATTCTTTTAATTACTTGGGGTTAAATACAAATAGTGGGTTAATGTTATCTTATTTTCAGGAATCAAAGGAGGGTACATGGAGTGTGGCTGCTGGTTCATATTTCAAATAGATATGACCAGATTCAATCCTATATCTCTTCTAAATGTATGACTCTAAACTACATTCACTTTTAAATCATCGCGATCTAGCTAGGCACTAAATTGTGTGCGGCTTGTATGGCATTTCTGCACAAGGCTGTTTTCGCTCTAACGTATTTCGGTTCTCTTTTCGCCTCTTGCTCTGCAGCTCTCATCCTCTTTCTTCCTCTCTCTCTCTCTCTATCTCATTCTCTCTCAATTTCTCTCTCTCTCTCTCTCTCTTTTTCTCATTTCTCTCTCAATTTCCCTCGTTTTCTCCCCTCTCAATCCCTCCTTTCACCTTTTGACTCTGGCCTCTCTCTCTCTCTCTCTCTCCAATGGTGCTGTCCCCTGTTATTACCGATACCGATGAGTCTTATTTTATTTCTCTATTCTTTTAATTACTTGGGGTTCAATACAAATAGTAGGTTAATGTTATCTTATTTTCACGAATCAAAGGAGGGTACATGAAGTGTGACTGCTAGTTCATATTTCAAATAGAAATGACCAGATTCAACCCTATATCTCTTCTAAATGTATGACTCTAAACTACATTCACTTTTAAATCATCGCGATCTAGCTAGGCACTAAATTGTTTGCGGCTTGTATGGCATTTCTGCACAAGGCTGTTTTCGCCTCTTGCTCTGCAGCTCCCATTCTCTCTATCCCCCTCTTTCTCTCTCTCTCTCTCTTTCTCTCTCTCTCTCTCTCCCAATTTCTCTCGTTTTCTCCCTCTCAATCCTCCCATCACCTTTTGACTCTTGCCTCTCTCTCTCTCTCCAATGGTGCTGTCCCATGTTATTATGGATAAATAAAAAAAAGTAGGTTAATGTTATCTTATCTTCACGACTCATCGAGACTTGACGCGGTCATGAAATTAACATAATATATGGCAAATCCATTTTGCAATGCCGTCTAGACGTTCGCTTTATAGCTAGCTGCATCTAGCTAATTAATTTCATGCGCCCCTTGGTACACTTCCTCGCGTTTTCTCTTTCCAATGTTCCAATGCGCAATTCCCTGGCACTTCTGGTACATGTGATCTCACACACACACACACACACACACACTCTCTCTCTCTCTCTCTCTCTCTCCGTTTCTCGTGCTTTCCTACTTTCTATCTCTATCTTCACCTTTTGACTTTCCTCTCTCTCTCTCTCTTAATCTCTCTCTTTCCAATAGTGTTGTACCATGTTATAATCATGATACCGATGAGCCTTATTTTATTTCTCTATTCTTTTACTTGGGGCTAAATACAAATTGTGGGTTAATATTATCTCTTCAAAATGTATGAATCTAAACTACAATCACGTTTACACCATCTTGCTAGGCACTACATTTTGTGTGGAGTGTATGGTATTCCTGTACAAATCTGTTTTTTGCCCCAACGTATTTCTCTGTTCTCTTTTCGCCTCTTGCTCTTCAGCTCTCTCTCTCCCTGTCTCTCGATCTCTCTTTCCCCCTCTCTCTCCATTTCTTACGTTTTCTTCCCTCTCTATCTCCCACTTAAATTTTTGACTTTCGCCAAGTTAAGGGTTACGTGGCCATTACGTGCTACATGACAGATATTTTAAGATAATTAAAATACGTTAGACGTAAATACACATGTACACAGAAGGAGAAGAAAAAGTAGAAGAGGAAGGAGAAGAAGAAAAAGAAGCAGCAATTATCTTAAGCATGTTAAGAATATTACAGAAACGATCATGTGTATGTGAACGGAATCCAACATTATTTTTTATTTTTACAATTTGTTCCTGTCCTTTTTTTTGGCTCCATTAGGGCTATGGAGCCTTTCCCTCGTGCAGATATATACATACATATATATATATACCATTATTAAGACATTAAAGGCATGACCAGGGAAGAATAGGGTGTAAGCATAACATTAGTAGATACATAGTCGGTTTCATCTTTTTTATATTACCCCTGAATCCCGTGATGACGGTATACACAGACATTCTATTTGAACTTTTCAGGTCAATTTCCTGTTTAGATAATAAACACCTAAATGTGAAGGTGTGGCAGTCCTACATAAAATAATCCTTTATAGAATTAACAGAAGCGGGCACATCACAAGTAATTTGTTTGAGGGTTGAATCAAAATCATCTATATACACAATATTTGTTTATTATCGTAAAGGCAGTTCCTGAACCATTCTAAGCCCTTCCGACGAATTCCAGAAGGGGCAACTTATACAATCACATTAATATTGAGACACATGCATATACTTTCAATATGTCATTTTTTACTTTGGGATATCTACGTTTATTACAGTTGTTAATACAGAAGTTCCAGTACGTCAAGAAATATTATAAATGGGGAATGTTAAAATCGCCCATAATATATGAACTTAACATCTTAATGATTGGATAATTTATTTATTTATTTATTTCTAATCTTTTGTCAGGGTAGCCCATTCACCAATAAGTAGTGGTCTTCCATGGGGCCCTGAATAAACATGAACATATTTACATCAAAAAGCATAACGTTTATACAGAACAGTTTAAAAAAAATCCATAGTACATTAGAAAGATATAACACAGCAATAATAGACGTGGCACAAACGAATACTCGTTTGCAAAATAATTATATATCATTAACCTAGTTCAACCGTAATGTCAATAGAAAAATATTGATTAAGTCGCAATTATGTGAATAAATCATGTTAATATTACAGAACATGCACGTAGTGTATGTTTGGCTGAGCTATTCACAAATTACAACTTTGTTTAACAATCTCTTAAATGAATTGACAGAAGAAGCCGTTCTCATCGAATTGTCTAGCTTATTACATTGAAATATAGAAGAAACAATTGGGCTACACTTATAACAATCAGTGTGAAATCTGGGCATACGCAAACATCCACTGTCTATTTGCCTTGTATGATGCTCATGTACATCATTAGGATTGATTAATAAATTTATTTATTTTATGTATTTCTAATATTTATACAGAGTGGCACATATCACCAATTTGGTGGTCTTCCATGAGGCCCTGTTGATATTGATAATGAACTGTTGATAATGATGAACTGTTGAACTGTTGAACTGTTGAACTGTTGATAATGATGAACTCGATTTTGGATGGCGATAATTGATCATTTAATTACAAATATGTTTCTTTTTTTGCAAGTTATTCTACGCCCCAATCACAATGATCTGTAAAATTACGCAGTTTGTATTGAAGATCAATTTGAAGAATAGTCTGACACCACTCCTATTAATCTTTACCCATTAATAAGTGCTTTGAAAATATCCGAAAAGTAAAGAAAGAAACAAGAAAAAAGGAAAGAGAAAAATCGGACGGAAGGGAGAAAGAAAGGAAACATAGTTAACAAAATATAAAAGGGGAAAGAAAGATACGTCAAAAGTGAAATTTCTTTCAAAAACGCGCGAAGACAAGTGAATTAGAGCAACCAAGTGTGTTTTTTTATGTAGGACTGGAAAACATATTCGTTTTATCCAGAGGGGATTCCCCCCATCCCCTGACCCTGAAATTCACAGAAAAACACACGAATAACCATTGTGTAGGGAATAGTGAGTTAAGGCCGCATGACGCTATGCACTAAAGTGCTCTATAATGCAAATTTCAGTATTAACAAGTAGAAAATCTTCTTACTCGGTTACAACGCTCCCTCACAGAATATACATATATATTTAATGCAATAATCGGATAGGAGGGCGTCGGTATGATTGCATATTTTTAAACAGTTGCCTGGCCGAATGTCTTGCCATACACTGATCTCCTGCGTACTATGACTGTGCCCCTAAAAAGAGAAAGTGAACTCGTTAGCAAGTTTGCACGTTCCTGGCTACAATCAAAACGACATCGCTACTTCTTGCCTGAAACCCGAATGATCACAACTGGTCGCTCCCTCGGGAGTGCTCATCATCTCGATTCACCCCTAACAAAAACTAATAATATTTATTTTTATCTTCAACTAGTTGTGCAATAAATTTTTAACTAATAATTATTTTATATTTGAGCCTAATAATTAGCTATTTCCAATTTTTTTAATGATATGTAATTGCCATAACATAAATACATAAAATAATATATATGGTTTTAACATTCGTAAGCAATATTTTTAATCATCAATTTGTATTTACTGTAAGGGTATATGTTCGACATTTATGTCCTTATTATTTCTGCGTTGTGTACAAAATGTATAGGCAGTTGGTTTCATATATATTTCATTGTGATCATTGAAAGGCTTCTATTCTATTTTTTCAGCATTTAGATTTACCTGACTTACAGTGTTCCCTTTAATATTTTTTAAAATTTTATTTTATTGGCTTCTGAACTACCGTTGTGAATTGCAAATTTTTAATTTTTACAAATGCACTTGTTCTTTGGTAACTAATACTGTACCATTCTGTACCGTTCTGTACCATTAATCTGATAAAAATCTATCCAATTGAATTCAACGTAATGAATACTGTTTGACATTATCTTTTCTCAAAGCATGAAGTCACGCTCTTTCTGTTTTAGTTGTTATTGAACTACTAATTGTAAATGTACAATCTATAACCTGATTATGTTTTCTTGTTATTTACTGTAAATATGAAAATAACTAGACATGTAATACTTGTTAATAACAAGTATAGGTGGGCTGTTCCAAGTGCATGCCACACATGTTTAGTGACATACTAAGTAGTTAAGATAACATTAGCATTATTTGACCTTATTTTTTGAAATAATCCTCTTATTCATCTCTATTAGTGTGCCAAATTTCAAGTCTATACAATGCATGGTTTTAGAGAAACCATGTACAGTATATTTGACCTTTGACCCTCAAATCTAAATATCAAAATGAAATATGCATTTTCTAGATTTTGTTTTTTTATAAGAAATCATATCTCCGACTCATACCCTATCCAACTATGAATAATAAAAAAAATAATACACGACAAGGACTCAGATTTCCCATAGGGTTGTACTCAAACGATTGATATTCTTCTCCCATAGATATAACACGCAAAATTAGGCATTTTATTACATTGTTTGTGATTGTATATGATAATATGTTATAATAGTCGAAGAAGATCATAAAATCAAATTTAAAACGACGGAAAAAAAAAAAAAAAATGACCCACCAGGAATCGAACTTGGGTCGCCGGAATGGGAGGCAAGTGCTATGACCACTATACCAAAATAATCCACATAGACATTACACGTGAACGGAAAATGGAATTCTCAAATCCCACTTTGCAAGTGAAATATGAGCATGATCCCGGCATCTGATCGAAAAATAAAGGGCACACTGGTGCATCATACTCGAAGCTCAGCGAAAACAAAACTAAAACGACGGAGATATTGCTCGCGAAAGACGGGAATGTAGAATCCAGTTTTGAAAAAAGTCATGTCCCATAGAGAATACACGCAAAATGTGAAAAATTGACATGCCTCCTTTAATCGCAAAAATACGCCATGATGCCTTTGTCAAAATGAAAAATCGTGTTGACTGCATTTGTAGAGAATTGTCTCAGCTAGAACATATCAAAATTTGGAAGAAAATCGATCAATATTTACAGAGATACAATCAATTTTCCAAAAATATGCTGACGTCATAATATGCAAATTGAAATTTTGAGTTCGGAGGCCATTATGATGACGTCATGAGTTAATTGAGGGTCAAATGAGACATGAAATCATATCTCCGACTCATAATCTATCCAAATATGAAAAAATGGAGTTCCATCCATTCTGAAGAGTTACAATGAATTTTGTATAGGCATGTTTTTGCCCATATATGCTATGTATTACAAGAGCTCGCGCGCACGGACATGTTTCTTGAACGGACGCTCATTGCGTTATTACTGGTCAGAAAAAGGTGAACAAGGTATCAAATTGCTTGGAAAAATATGCCAAAAATGATGACAGAGAAAATCCGGCGATTTTATTTTGCAAAATGCCAGTACGCGCAAAAAACGGGCGCGCATGCGCGTGTGCGCGTTTTTTGCGAAATGCTTAAAATGGCCTGAAACGTATCCAAAATGAATTTGAGACGATTTGGAGCATTTTTTTAATTTTGCGCGGACGTACAAATACGCGCGCATTTTTGACCTGAAACTGACAGGACGGATATTGACCTTGATCATAATAAATATGAATGAGAAACGACTTTTCGTTATGAAGATATGATCATGAGTAGATTTTCAGAAAATTTCACAAAATGGCGCCTAGATGACGTCATCAGTCAAGGTCAAGGACTCGGATATTCAGATGTCGGACATTCATATTTATTTGGGGCTGAGGTGGTTTCCTTGTAAATATATCGTCTTGTCACCAAAGTAAATTTTCATAAGTTTGACACTCAGTTGGGGGAGGGGGCTTTTAAAGGTACTATGTCCCATTTGCAAGCCCCAAAATGAAAAGGTTAAATTCCAACGGCATTTGAACGATTATACTAATTTAGAACTTCCCTCAAAACGAAAGGGCTTGACAATGTTTTTAAGTGGGAAAATAACAAGCAATATAGTTGTCGAATCGACTTTAGTGATTGCAATCATTTTAGTAATAGTCTGAATTTCAGACCCTTGTAATAATACATACAATAATAATAAATACAGCATTTCTAATGCGCAATCGATCTAGTAAACTATTCTGTTATAGAACTTGTACCGAATGGTCGTACGTATCATGCTGCGCAGCGATTCAATCAATTTAATTCTGGCCATTACAAGAATAAATTTGATTATTGATGTAGACAAATGCCCATTTACCCTTTACAGCTCATTTTATGTATGTTATTACCCCCCAAAAAGAAATCAGTCAGTGACTCAATATTGTCTGACAGTGAAGTCTTGAAAGTAAACGGGTTTCCTTGCATAATTTGAATATTAGGACATTACTAACGTTTAGATTTCACAGATAGGACATACGTGGCATATTCATAATTCCTGCGAAGTTCTACAGAATTCGATGTTGGCTGCAAAGGGGACACAGTATCTTTAAGATTTTCTGTATTTGTCGTAATTTATGAATTGTACATGTAACAAGTTAATTGAATTGAATTAATATGATAAGAAAGAATTGTATTTTGAAGAATTATTTGTAAATATAATAAAAAATACGAGACAAAAGCGTGTTTGTGTAATTTTTATTTTACAATAGTGTATCAATCATAAATGATGACCGACCTAAATTTAACGTCACCATCTGAAAGATGTGATATTCAACTCATCTGGTAACTTAACCAAACACATGATAACTCTGGATATAACTGTGTATTAAACTGTTACTTGATTTAAAAATACGTTATCATGCACTGCTTTTTATGGTGCCCTTTGTGTTATTAGATGCCAGGAAAACACCACTTACGGGGTTCAAATTAGCACCCCCCAAAAAATCGCCTCGCCGCTTCGCGGCTCGTGGACGAGGAGAGAAAGGCAAAGAAATAAGAGGAAGAAGAAAAGAAAATGGGGTAAAAGAAGGAGATCGGGGGGGGGGCAGAAGGGCCGTGATTAAATGCCTAAAACCCCTGAGTTTACGGGAGCTCCGCCCCCTGGACCCCACACCAATTAGTGACCTGCCAGTGCCATGAATAAGGTATCGAAATATGCTCTTCTGACCGTAATAAATGCCCATACCCCCTGAGCTTCCGGTGGCTCCGCCCCTTGACCCCCGCCGGGGCTTTGCCCTTAGACCCCACGCCAATTTACGCTACGCTCTATCTGATCGTAAATACTTTAGCCTCCCCCACCCATTTTGAAAAACGTTCAGCGGGGCCTGCATGTAAGAGTGGGGGTGATGCGGATTTTTTTGTCTGCCCCCAAACGTTTTTGATCATTACTCCACTGCTGATCACCGTTACATACAAACTGTTGGCTCGCATAATTTCAAATTTAGTCCCCCCCCCCTAAGAATAAGAAGTCCTGGATCCGCGCCTTGTATGGGGCCCTTGAGGTGTTATAGCTGCACGAAAATTGTCGGTATTAAATATGTACTTGTACCAAGGGAATATACTGCGGGGAGGGTGGACCGAATGGCGCAGCGTGGTCGAACTGATTATTATTTTTTTGTTCAGAAATGTTTTCAATAAATGTTTTCTACAAATATTCGGGGCCATGTGACGTCCCCCTCTCCCTGCGCCTACGCCACAGCCGTGGGGGTGTCCCATATCCATTATTTCGCTTGCTTATTATCATTTTGTTTACTGCTAATTTAATTGTCATTTGTTTACGAATAGCGACCCTCAAACGCGAGCCATCATCCCCGGCCCAGTGCACGGACCTGCGGAAGAACAGCCTCTGGCTGAAATTGGTGCCGTGCAAAAATGAAATAAACTGAACTGAACTGAACTGATATGAACCAAACATTTATTGTCTTTTTTGTTGGGGTGGGGGTGGTGATGGATGTAATGGGTAAGGAGGTCTGATATGTACACATGTACACATGTACAGTATACAAGGATCATTGTTGGAGTTTATAACCATGACAATGACCTTTACCCTCGGCCACGTCTATTGTTCCTCTTACGTAACTTAGCTGTATAGCTGGGCCAGATTTCAGATTTATAGAACGGACGCGCGCGTACGCGTCCGCCTCCAGCTGTACGGGTATTTCGAGGGCCTTTTTTCGATCCGAACACTAACTTAGGGTAAAGTTGAAATGATATCACTTTTTCTCGATTTTTTTCCACGTAACCGTATTATTTTTTTGATAAATGAGATGAATGAATATATCTAAATAATACTTCAAAGAACTTTAGCACATAATAGCTAATAATAAGCTGGAAAACTTTGTCAACACATTAGGGATATATCTCGGCTTCTGTAAAAGCCCGTCGTCACAGACTCAACAACTCGCTCGGCTTCTGTAGAAGCCCGTCGTCTCCAAAAAAAAATGCCGTGAGAAATTTGGGTATGTTTTTATTTTGGGGTGCAATATTTAGCCCTCGTAGCAACAAGGGGACAGGATATAATGATAATTACAGAAAAAACACAGGAAAAATATGGAATGTAAACAGAAATATGCATGCAGGTTCAGAAAAAGTGAAACATTAATTAATCCGAGACAAACACATCAAACACATAAAAAAAAAAATGATTTTTTTTCCGGGGGGTGGGATATCCAGATCTCATATCAATTTATGATATAGAATAATTATATTTATTTCGTTATTTTATTTATTCCAATCACAGTGATCCATATAAGATTCTTATTAATATATATTTGAGATTTCAGTCATACAGCAATATCATTGCTCGATTCTTCTGAATGATGGGTGATATTATAAAGGACCTAAATGGAAGTGAAAATCGTTCGCTCAAGGTATACGAATTCGGATATGACTACAATCGTCCCGTTTCCGCACGCTTTCTAATTAATAAGGGAGATATTGAACAATCAAAACCCATAGCTATGGCATTCTTCTGATTCTCTGATTCCTTAAGCCGATCAACAAGGCTACAAGAGAATTATAGGGTATGATTTTTTAATCAGAATCTTCATCAGAGGCTGAATGACGAATTAAGCTAGCTACAAAAGAACGAATTAATTTATTTTATGACGTTGGTGATTTCACCAGTATTACGCAATTACTAGTTTCTAAAAGAGCATACTCAGTCCTTAAATAACTATAATAAAAGGCCTGCTTGGTCTACCTGATGTCTCAGTGGCGTAGCCTGGATAAGTCGGGGGCAGGATGATGGGGAGGGACTTCCCGCAAGGAGGACAAATTACGATATGATTATATGTGTGTTATATTTTAGTTCTTTTTTTCGTCACTACAGGAGCGGGGGATGTCTCTGTATAATTATCAAAGATAAAAGGTAAAATATACTTTTAAAAAGACAAATTTTGGGACCATCTGCACCCGAAGCTATGCATTCCACAGCCGTGGGGTGTCCCCCATCCAATATGTACTGAGCTGAGCAGTTTTGTAATATATAGCGAGCAGACCCCGTACGTACTGAGCTAAGCAGCTTTGTAACAGCGGACTTGATTGGTTGCATTGAAAATCAATTTATTAGCATACTGCGCATACGTATGGAAACAGGCATACGTTTGCTAATAAACTTGCACACGTTTGCTTTCTATGGAAGGCCATCGCCGCCATAAACTTAACTAGTAACGTAATCACTAAGGAAAGAATAACGTACACTTAGTATCCAATGATTCTGCAGAGTAGTGTTTGCGTTAGTGAACAGTTACGGTACTAAAATTATGTAAAGCTAACGTATACTCATTTTTAACATTATTTTACCTACGTAAGCTCTTTAGTTTTCATTAACGCAATTGTCTATCTAATTTAGTACCGTAAGTAAAATACACTTACGTTAGTTTAATGTTGACCAATCATACCACTCGCTGCATGTCATAGAATTACATGCAGCGCGCGCAAACCGATCGTTATTTCTATACTCTATAGCTAGGCTAGCTAAAGACCGGTGATACAGTCGTGATCGCAGATATGCATAATATTTATCGATATCCACCACGTGTTCTTCTACAAATTTGTAATCGTTCGGCAATATTTGTTTTTGTAACTTACTAGTAAGTTATATATCACGAGTATGCCCATTTGTTTCCATGCATACTCGTGATACAGGCCTGTATCACGAGTATACTATACGAGTCTCCTACAGGCCCCGCGCAACGGCGTTGCATGTTCTACAACACGGACATGGGGCCTGTATCACGACTATACTGTATACTCGTGAACAAGGCCCCATCCTATGCATTTTCATGACGGACAGCACGGTAGTGGGGCTTCTTTCACCGAAGTATTTAGGGGCGTTTCGAGGTTTAATAGAGGGAAAAGGATTAAAAAGGAAGTTAAAGTGAGTTAAAAAAAAAGGGGGGGGTGAAAGGGACCTATTTTTGTAATTAAAAATTAGGAGGGGGGGGCAACTTGAAAAGATATTAAAGAAAGAAAATATTGAAATAAAAGATAAATTTAAAGAGAGGGGGCCAACATTCGAGTAGAATCCGATTTCCGCCCCCATAGTATTTATTTTAATTGTCGGTATCCTCCTTTAGAATGCAAGGGTTTCCTGTTCCCTAACCTCATACCCTGATCACCCCCTCCTCCTCCAAGTTGACACCCCTATGCAAATTTCGGGAAAGAGAAAGGGATGTATTGAGTGGCGTTTCAAGGTTTAATAAAGGAGTAGGGAAAAGAGTTAGAAGGAAATTAAAAAGGGGATTGAAAGGGACTAATTTTATAATTAAAAATTCGGGGGGGGGCAACTTGATTAGATATTTCATTAGGAAAAATATTAAAATAAAAGATAAATTTAAAGAGTGGGGGCAACTCAAATAGGCGTTTGAGTATTTAAAAAAAGGGTTGAAAAGGATTTATTTTTATATTTAAAATTAGAAGGGGGAACTTGAAGAGATATCAAAAAATGAAAAATATTAAAATACCAGTTAAATTTAAAGAGAGGGGGCAACACATAGACATTTTAGTGTAAATTTAATATTAACAACATTATTCAAAGGGAGGGCAAAAATGAAAAATACACCTTATAAATAAATTAAAAAAATAAAAAACAATGCGAATATCAGGAAAAAGAAAGGGATGTATTTAGGGGCGTATTAACACAATTATTTAAAAGGAGGGATCAATGACACCGAACAAATTAAAAACAATAACAATAAATAAAGGCCCGTAAGTAGGATGGGGGTACAGACATCACATGAGGTGAACCCTTTCGAAGGCACGAAACGCCCGAGCGGGGGACGGTCTCCCTCCGATGGTTGGGAAAATTCTAGCATTTTACTCTCTGAAAATCAATTTTTAGGTACAATTTTGAACACCAACATACATGTAGCAAAACAGATGCGGCGCGGGACGGAGCTAGAAGTGTATGGGGGTGTTTCTTAGATAGCCTGACTTGGCCTGTCAATTCACTTTTTTAGTACGTCTTGTCCCTAGCGGGGGGCCCTCCCCTCTCCCCGTTAAACAAAAACGAGAGAGAGAGAGAGAGAGGGAAAAGAAGGGAAAGGGAAAGAGGAGAGAAAGGGAAAGAAAGAAGAGGAAGAAGAAAAGAAGGAGATCGGGGAGGGCCGAAAGGGCCTTGCCTCCTGCTGTTGCCTCCCCCACCCCAAGCAAAAACATAGAAAGAGAAGGAAGGTAAGGGAAAGAAAAAAAAAGGGAAAAATGAAAGAGGAAGAAGAAAAGAAAAGAAAAGAAGGGGGATATCAGTTGCGATTTTCCCGCCAACAAGTTGTGGATCTTGGGGCAATATGTCCTGCCTCCCGACAAAAAAGAGATAAGGAAGGGAAAAGGAAAGAGGAGACCAGCTAAAAGGGAACAAAAAAGAGGAAGAAAAGAAATGGGTGAAACGTAGGGTAGATCAGTTGCGATTAATCCCGCCAAAAAAAAATGTAGATCGGGGGAACCGAAACGCCCTTGCCCCCCTCCCAGCAAACTTAACATAGACAGAGAGAAGGAAGGAAAAGGAAATGGAAATGGAAAGAGGAGAGAAAGGGAAACAAGGGGGAAAAAGAGGAAGAAGAAAGGTAGGGGAGATCAGTTGCGATTTTTCCAGCCAACATGGTGTGGATCGGGGACGAAAGGCTCCCCCACTCAGCAAAGAGAGAGAGAAGGAAGATAAGGGAAAGGGAAAGAGGAGAGAAAGGCCGGGAAAAAATATAGAGGAAGAAAAATAGAAAAGAGGGGAAAAGAAGACATTTTAATTGATTAAATACGTATATACATATCCTTTTGTTTAAATTTTAAGCTGTTCTCCAAATTTCCTGTGCCCCCTATCCTTGTACCCTGATTCCCCCCTCCCTTCAAGTTGACACCCCTATGTAAATTTCAGGAAATATACTGGATGTATTTAGGGTCGTTTCAAGATTTAATAAAGGAGTAGGGGGGAGTTAAAAAAGAGTTAAAAGTGAGTTAAAAGGGGCTTGAAAGGGGTGTTAATTGAAAATTAGGGTGGGGGGCAACTTGAGATAACATTTTAAAAAGGGGGCAACTCAAAGTGAAATTTGAGTTTAATTTAAAAATATGATATTAACAAAAACTATTCAAAGGGAGGGCACAACTAAAAATAGACACGGAACAAATTAAAAAAATAAAAAAATAAATAAAAGGGAACGCAAAGAGAGGGCACCAAGATAAAGATATAGACTAGTAGAGATAAAATTGCGGTTTAAGGGTTTTGGGTGCAAAATATCGATTCAATATTGTTTAAATATTGCCTTCAGAGGTTTAGATGGCAATACTTCAACCTAAATTTGCAAAAAGCAGAAATATATGCCCAAATGTTCAATGTTGAAGTGCATTCGCGATCAGGCGCGGATCCAGGACAGGGGCCTTGCCCCGCCCCCAGCAAAAAAAAGAGAGAGAGAGAAAGAGAAGGAAAAGAAGGGAAAGGGAAAGAGGAGAGACAGGGAAAGAAAGAAGAGGAAGAAGAAAAGAAAAGGGGTAAAAGAAGGAGATCGGGGGCGAAAGGGCCTTGCCTCCCAGGCTGTTGCCTCCACCCCCACCCCCACCCCCATCAAAAAAATAAGAGAGAAGGGAGGAAAGGGAAAGAAAAAGGAAAAGAGGAGATAAAGGGAAAGAAAAAAAAGAGGAAGAAAGGGAAAGAAGGGGAGATCAGTTGCGATTAATCCCGCCAACAACGTGTGGATCGGCCGAAAGGCCCTTGCCTCCCCCCAGCAAACCTAAAAGAGAGAGAAGGAAGGGAAGGGAAAGAAAGAGAAAAAAGAGAAAGAAGAAAGGTAGGGGAGATCAGTCGCGATTTTTCCCGCCAACAAGGTGTAGATCGGGGGGGGGCCCACTGGTGTACTGACGGGGCTTGGGGCGTTGGGCGGGGCCTGCCTCCAAATAAAATTCAAACGTGATTTATTTCTAATTCGATACCGGTGATTTACAAATGTTGCTGAAATGACATAATTTTCTGAGATTTTTCCTCACTTTTTGGTAAATTATACTTTTTATGCGTTTGTTGGAAAATGACAAATTCCTAAATTTACAGTCAGGCAAGAAATATGCATGTCAGGGCCCGCGGAACGGAACGGAACGGAACGAGCCCCCCAAAAAAAAAAAAAAAATTGTGAAAAAGTATATTAAAGAGAAATAGAAAGAAAGAGAGAAAGAAAGAAACAATAGTGACCTGCCAGTGTCAGAAAATAATGACCCCACGCCAATTAGTGACCTGCCAGTGTCACAAATAAGGTATCAAAATATGCTCATCTGAACGTAATTAAATGCCTAAAACCCCTGAGCTTTCGGGGGCTCTGCCCCCTGGACCCCACCTAGGGCCCTATAAGGTGTGCCCCTAGATGCTCATCTCACGGTAAGTTAATGCCTAAAACCTCTGAGCTTACGGGAGCGCCGCCCCCTGGACCCCACGCCAATTAGTGACCTGCCAGTGTCATTAATAAGGTATCGAAATATGCTCATCTGACCGTAATAAATGCACATAGCCCCATACCCCCTGGGCTTCCGGGGGCTCAGCCCCTTGACCCCCGCCGGGGCTTCGCCCCTAGACCCCACGCCAATTTACGCTACGCTCTACCTGATCGTAAGTACTTTAGCCTCCCCCCACCCACTTTGAAAAAAACGTTCAGCGGGGCCTGCATGTACGCTGTAAGAGTGGGGTGATGCGGATTGTTTTGTCTGCCCCCAAACGTTTTTGCTCATTACGCCACTGCTGGTCACCGTTACGAACCAATATTTGGCTCGCATAATTTCAAACTTGGGCCCCCCTCCCCTAAGAAATCCTGGATCCGCGCCTGTTCGCGATTATCATATCTATCCAGGCCGGATCGATATGGTAATTTTCCAAATATATCAATTATTAGGCGGTTTTCCGGCAAAATTTGTATATCACGTATCAGTCAAAAACATATTCTTTCACATGATTGGTAATAAGAGCTTCCATTTCATTTTTTGAGAAAATTTGTATATCACGTATCAGTCAAAAACATATTCTTTCACATGATTGGTAATAAGAGCTTCCATTTCATTTTTTGAGAGGGGGCGTTTCCAAAACTGGTCTATAATAATAATAATAATAATATGGATATTTATATAGCGCCGGTATCCGCCAGGCTCTGACGCTCATGGCGCTGTACATATTACAATCACAAACATATCACTTTCTTAACTAAAGTACAGGTAAACTAAAACAACACAAATTACACAAAAATTATAACTGTCCTAATTAAATAGCACTGTTTAGAAAGAGATGGGTTTTTAGAGCAACTTTGAAGTCATGGAGGGCTGTTAAATTACGAATAATAAGTGGTAGATTATTCCAAAGGGACGGACCAGAATGAGAAAGGCTCTATCCCCCCAGGAACTGCGCGTCTTAGGGACAACTAATAATGAGGATTGAGATGAACGAAGATGTCTTGTAGGCTTATACTTAACAATCAATTTCATATTGTAGGAAGGAGCAGAGTCATACAAGGAATGGAAAACTAGCAACAACAACTTAAAAATGATTCGGTCACATACTGGGAGCCAGTGACGAGTTTTGAGGATTGGGGTGATGTGAGTTCTACGAGAAGAAAGTGTGACAATACGTGCAGCAGTATTTTGCAGTTTCTGGAGTCGAACAAGTTGTGTGTTAGGGAGCAGATAGAGAATGGAATTACAAAATCTAAGCGTGATGAAATAAGAGCATGAACAAGTTTCTCTGTGGATGAACGATTTAAGTATTTCCTAATAAAACCTAGATTTCTCAGTTGATATCTGACTGACTTACAAATACTGGACACATGAGTTGACAAGGACATAGAGGAGTTTAACATGACACCAAGGTTACGACAATGTGAGGAAGGACTGATTACAGAATCTGATATGGATATATTAAACGATTGTATCTTAGCGAGGTTTGATTTCGAGCCAAATAAAATTAGTTCAGTTTTACTGTCATTCAGTTTGAGTGAGTTTGAGTTCATCCAAGTTTGCACATTTTTGACGCAAGCTTCGAGTAGTTTGACAGTCCGACTTGCGTCATTTTGATTGGGAGGGAACGATGCATAGATCTGGATGTCATCTGCATAGCAATGATACTTGACATCATGCTGCTGTAAAACTTGCTTGAGCCTAGTGATGTACACGGAGAACAACAATGGCCCTCCGACTGACCCTGCGGGACACCACACCTGAGCTGGACAGGATCAGATCTTTCATGATTTACACATACCAATTGCTGCCGTTCATCCAAATAGGACATGAACCATTGAAGTGCGCTGTCACGAATTCCAATGGATGATAATACATTGACAAGAATACGATGGTCCACGGTATCAAATGCTGCCGACAGGTCTAATAACACAACTGCTGTGATTCTACCAACATCCATTTCTGTCAGGATGTTGTTAGACAGGTTGACGAGCAGGGTCTCAACACTGTGGTTTGCACGATAGGCCGACTGGTGACTGTCGAGTAGATCATTCTCCTGTAGGTAATCATACAATCTAGAGAAGGCTACCCGCTCCAGAAGTTTCGACAAGTTAGGTAGATTCGAGACTGGACGATAGTTCTGGAGACATTCTGGATCTAATGAAGGCTTCTTTAGTAGTGGATGAATGTAAGCTATCTTTAAGGCTTTCGGAACTTTCCCACTCTGCAGGCTCAGATTGACTATATCGGCAATGTAAGGAGATATGATAGCGGCACATTCTTTCAGAAGCTTAGTTGGAATTGGATCAAGCTCACATGATTTCACAGGGTTGTTGCAGATAAGTGACTCAATTTCCACTGAAGTAGTATCTGCAAGTGTTGCAAGTCCAATACAAGACAGTGGTGAAAGTGGAGCAACATCAGTACAGAGATGCCTTCGAATACTGTCAATCTTGGAAACAAAGAACTGGCTGAAGAGCGACGCTAGGGATTTGCTGCATGCGTTCGCTGGAAGTGGAGATGCCTGTTTGCGATTCAAGAGTACATACCTTTAAATAGACATTTGAATTGGAAAAAAATATGTATATACATGTACATATTCTTTTTTTAAATAATGTTAAGCTGTCCGCCAAATTGTTGCATTTTACCCCTTCCCATGACAATATTTAGTGCGCCTTTGCTAGCTAGGAAATATATTTCACCCCCCCCCCCCTGTATAATACATGTACATATCCTTTTTTTAATAATGTTAAGCTGTCCTCCAAATTGTTGCATTTTACCCCTTCCCATGACAATATTAAGTGCGCCTTTGCTAGCTAGGAAATATATTTCACCCCCCTCCTCCCCCACTTGTTATTTATTTCAAATTTCGACATCCTCCCTTAGAATGCAAAGGGTTTCATGTGCCTCCTAACCTTATACCCTGATAACCCCCCCCCCCTCCAAGTTGACACCCCTATGTAAATTTCGGGAAATAGAAAGGAATGTTAATATTGTCAGTTGCACAGAATGAGAGAGAGAGAGAGAAGGACGGGAGCTAATTTCTTTCAAAGTCTTTCTCCTTGTCTTCGTCCGTGTCCTTGTGCTTGTCCCTGACCTCGTCTTGACTTTCGTCATCGTGTTCAATTTTCTACTTAACAGCCTATGAAAATATGCAACTATTAAATGTATTAATTTATGGAATCTTCGACCGCTCTTGGGTGTTGGAGCATTGACACATGTACTCCTTGACTGTGTTTTTATTATGTATATGAAAGCTCATCATTTCGAGCAGTGCATGTGTTCTTTTCTTCTTTTTTTTTTTTTTTTTTTTAAATTTTTCTCGAATAATCCATCATCAATACAAGCACTACTTTTTAACGTATTTTTCAATTTCCTTTAAAATACGACACAATATATAAAAAAATATCATGCTTATTATTTATTATGCTTGCGTTCATTATACTTATCGACATTTGATATTGTGTAATTACAAAAAAGTTCAATTTTTTATGGTATATTTTAAATGTCATTTGATATTAATTGTATGTAAGCATTCTTTCATGTTTTGATTGAGTTTTGAAATAAAAATTATTTGAATTGAGTTGAAATTGAATTAAAGTTGGCGGCAGATGACGCTATACCAATTTTGTTGTGTATCAACAGATAATTGATCATTGATTAATATTCATAGTTCACAAATAGAGGAAATTAGTTTTCAACCAACTTTTAACAATACTGTGGCGGCCCCAACCTCTATGTCAGAATCGTTCCCATTCCCAGCAAGGGAATTTAATTCTTTCAATTCTTCATTTCTAAGTCATAAACTCTGTCAGGATTTTCGTAAGATGCCACTTTATATCAACAATTTCCGAGCAGTCAAAGAAATTAGGTCTTAACTCTATTTGCAAAAGGGCGGGGAACCTACAATTAATTTTACTGTTTGTTTCTTCAAAATAATTGACTCGGATGGAGGTAAGTTAAACAAGACACAAGTGTTTATTGGACCATATTTAAGTTTCAAGAGAAAAAGGAAAATGGTCAACTTTCATTGGCGACTAAAAGTATTTACAATATTAATATCGCCACTGTTACAATCTCTAATAGGCCTACTTATTAGTACTTTAACTCATATGATTTTATTTATTTGGGTTCTTTATATTTATCTCAATACATGAAACTAGTAAAATTCAAGGGCAATGGTTCATTAATCAATAAACACGGAATTTGTAAGAACTATGGAAGTTTCCATTTGAGTTTAATTCAATTTCTTCTAATATGGCATCATGGGATGGGGTGGTTTAGATCCCGAAACATGAGGTTGTGCTAGTCCGTAATCTGCTTTATTTCTCATTTATAAACTTCAGAACCAAAAGTAAACCATCAAATTCCAAAAGGGTATATGTCTTGTGTTATGGACAGATCACAGTCATTATATTCATCAACAGATCACAAAACACAAGCAGTCACGAATCCAGGATTTCTTAGGGGGTTTAAATCATGCGAGCCAAATATTGGTAGTAATGGTTTCCAGCAGTGGCGTAATCATCAAAAACGTTTGGGGGGCAGAAATAAAAATCCGCATCACCACCACTTTTACCTGCAGGCCCCGCTGAACGTTTTTAAAAGTGGGTGGGGGAGGCTAAAGTATTTACGATTAGGCAGAGCGTAGCGTAAATTGGGACCAGGGGACCAGGGGCAAAACCTCGGTGGGCGTTAAGGGGCGGAACCCCCGGAAGCTCAGGGGGTATGGGCATTTAATTACGGTCAGATGGGCCTATTTCTTTACCTTATTCATGACACTGGCAGGTCACTGATTAGCGTGGGGTCCAGGGGACGGAGCCCCCAGAAGCTCAGGGGTTTAAGGGATTAAATTACTGCAGATGAGCATCCAGAGGCCCGACTTAGGGCCCTAGGTGGAGACCAGGGGGTTTTAGGCATTTAATTACGGTCAGATAAGCATATTTTGATACTTTATTTGTGACACTTGCAGGTCACTATTTTTTTTCTTCTTTCTATCTTTCTTTCTATTTCTCTTTAATATACTTTTTCAACAAAGTGGGGGAGGGAGCTCGAGCCCCCGAGCCCCGTCGTTTTGCGGACCCTGGCATATTGGCCTCTAAATAAGCATATTTCTTGCCTGACTGTAAATTTGTAAAATTTGTAATTTTCCAACAAATGTCTACAAAAGTATGATTAACTAAAAAGTGAGGAAAAATCCCGAAAAATTATGTCATTTCAGCAAACTTTGTAAATCACTGGTGTCGATTTAGAAATAAACCACGTTTGGATTTGTGCCCGCAAGCCCCAGTACGCCAGTGGTGACCAATGGCGTATTTGGCGCTTGGTCTCAATGACGAAAGAAGAAGCGATACAAATCGCAACTTATCTTCCCTTCTTTTCCCCTATTTCTTGTCTTCTTCCTTTTTATTTTATTTCACTCTCTCCTCCTTCCCCTTCTCTTCCTATCCATTCTTTCCCTCTCTCTCTCTCTCTCTTTCTTTTTTTGCTGAGGTGGAGGGGGGTGGGGGCGGGCGGGAGGCAAGGGCATTTTGCCCCCCCCCCCCCGATCCACAACTGGTTAGCGGGAAAATCGCAACTGATATTCCCCTTCTTTTGTTTTCTTATTCCTCTTTTTTTCCTTCCCTTTATCTCCTCTTTTCCTTTTTTTCTTTCTCTTTCCTTCCTTCTCTCTGTTTTTTTTTTTGCTGCTGGGGACAGCAGCATGGGAGGCAAGGCCCTTTCGGCCTCCCCGATCTCATTCTTTCTCCCTTTTCTTTTCTTCTTCTTCTTCTTTCTTTCCCTTTCTCTCCTCTTTGCCTTTCCCTTCTTTTCATTCTCCCTCTCTCTTTTTTTTTTTGGGAGGGGGGGGGGGGGCAAGACCCCCTGGGCCCCACCTCTCTCCTAGATCCGCGCCTGGCTTACGCTGGGTTCGTGTGCATTCTATGCGCTCATCTGCAGAGATCTGCGGCTCAACATAATTTAGGGCAAAACAAATTAAGTTTAAATCTCCCTTTTTACAATTAATTATATGAAATGGAATATCAGTTGAATTAAAGATTAACAAATGACATTTCATAAACAATTTCCCATTGGATTTAATGCGATAAACTGAGAAATAATGAAAGTTTAACATTTTCAAGCATCTCAATAAAGGATTCAAATGTCAAGGGCTCATATGCAATTAATTGGTAAACGGTAATCTGTTCTTGTCAAGCAGTATTAAAAAAAATAAAGGATTATAATTGTTGGATTCCAAATTATCAAGAATGTTTTATTATCTCACAAACAATTATTTTGTTTAGAGCCCTCTATACTAAAACTCAAGTATACATGTAAACCCCATTTTAGCTCATTTTCAATTCCTGTTTAACTCCTTTTTAACTTTGTTACCCACCCTGAGTTAAAAAGATTACTCACACATTGAAATTCGATCTCATTATGTAGCTTTACATTTTCTAGGTAAGAACTGTTATATAAATGAAAATCCTCTTTTCTTTTCTTCTTTTTCCGTTAACCATAATAAGGCGGGGGCTATAATAGCGAGCTTTCGATTTAGGCACCCGGCGGCGACTTTGCGTTTTACACCCTGGCCTGGACATTTTCCCGGTAAATAGCAATGAAACTGCTTGAATGAGTCTAGTCTACGCTCCTCGATCGGGCGCGCCAGTTCCAAATCGAATCGTACATGCACGGACGTACGTCGATGCAGCATTTATACACACCGTACGCAGCTGCAATACAAATGAATTCATGTAAAACTGGTGTATAATTTCCTTTATATGTTATGTGTCTGTACATTACACTAGACAAAGTGATGAATGGAAAAAGAGAGAAAGAGAGGTCTTATAAACAAATATCATGAATTTAAAATGAGAAAGAGAGAAAGGGAGAGAGAGACAGAGGTCTTAGAAACAAATATGAATTCAAGAAGTGAGAAAGAGAGGGGTCTTAGAAACAAATATCATGAATTGAGAGCTAGAGAGAGAGAGGTCTTAGAAACAAATATCAAGAAATGAGAAAGAGAGGGGGTCTTAGAAACAAATATGAAGAGAGAGAGAGCCTTAGAAACAAATATGAAGAGGGGTTATGAGAGAGAAAGAAAGAGGGGTCTGAGCAATACATACGAGAGAGAGAGTGGGTCGAGAGAGAGGTCTTAGAAAACAAATATGAATAGAGATGGGGGCGGGGAGAAATGGGTCTTAGAAAACAAATATGAAGAGAGATGAGGGGGGGAGGTCTTAGAAAACAAATATGAAGGGAGAGGGGTCAAGAGAATTAGAGAAATTAGGTCTTAGAAACAAATGACATGAATTTAAAAAATGAAAGACGTGATCCCACAATAATAGAAAATGGTACGAGTGCAATATTTAAATCACAGTTTATGTATTACATTACCATTACACATATTATGTCGAGTGTAGTCTGTGTATGTGTCGATATGTGTACACGTGTGTTAGGGGGTCCGAATCAGCAAATGGTTTGAAAGTAGGCTACACGTCAAAAATTGAAACCCTGAAGAAGGCGGAATTAAACCACAAAAACCATAATATTATTTGGTTTCTCTCTTTCCTTACTTTGATTAATTCCTTCTCTAATTTCTCTCTTTCTTTCAAGTTAGTTTTTGTTTTCTCTCTGCTTATGACATTCTTTGTTTCCTCTCTGTTCTTTAATTATTTATTGTTTTTCTCTATTTCCTTCTGTTGTTATTCGTTGTTTTTCTCTCACTCGTACGTCTCGATACAAAAGTACATGTACCGCGTACCGCGACACTGGACATATAGGACGTACGTTGAGCATTGCAGAAGAGCTACGTGCGCGCGCAATATCTTGTCATGGATAGACTTTTCCCAGTCGGTTCCTTGAAATTTATTGGGAAAAGGTCCAGGCCAGGGTGTAAAACGCAAAGTCGCCACCCGGCGTGGGCTACGACGCGTGACGTCATATTTATCAACTGCGCATATGCGAGCTTCTGGGCCCACGTTCCCTTCCAAATCACACGACGGGAGTCGGGGCAATTTCCGTGAATCCCCGTCGTCGTGAAAACGGCAACGTGGGTGCAGTTTCCTCGGTATCCCTGTTGTTATCACTCTATCATTTTTTCTTTCTGTCTTAATTTCGTTATGTTTTTCTTTGTTTCTTCCTTCTATCACTTTTTCTTATGTTAGTCTTTGTTTTTAACATTCTATCACATTCTCTTTCCTTATGTTATTCTTTGTTTCTTCCTTCTATAACCTTCTCTAATGTTATTCTATGTTTTTATCATTCTATATCACTTTCTCTTTCTGTCTTTCCTTATGTTTTTCTTTGTTTCTTCCTTCTATCACTTTCTCTTATGTTATTCTTTATTTTTATCATTCTATCACTTTCTCTTTCTGTCTTTCCTTATGTTATTCTTTGTTTCTTCCTTCTATCACCTTCCATTATGTTATTCTTTATTTTTATCATTCTATCACTTTCTCTTTCTGTCTTTCCTTATGTTATTCTTTGTTTCTTCCTTCTATTACCTTCTCTTATGTTATTCTTTATTTTTATCATTCTATCACTTTCTCTTTCTGTCTTTCCTTATGTTTTCTTTGTTTCTTCCTTCTATCACTTTCTCTTATGTTAGTCTTTGTTTTTATCATTCTATCACATTCTCTTTCCTTATGTTATTCTTTGTTTCTTCCTTCTCGTATCAGGACAATTACCCCCTGGGCAATCACCCCCCGGAAAATTACCCCCCGGAAAACTACCCCCCAAGGACAATTACCCCCTGGAAAATTACCCCGGAGAATTACCCCCGAGGACAATTACCCCCATGGACAATTACCCCGGAAAATTACCCCCGGAGAATTACCCCCGAGGACAATTACCCCAAGGACAATTACCCCGGAAATTTACCCCGGAAAACTACCCCCGAGGACAACTACCCCGAGGACAATTACCCCCGAGGACAACTACCCCGGAAAACTACCCCCGAGGACAACTACCCCCAGGACAATTACCCCCGAGGACAACTACCCCCGAGGACAACTGACCCCAGGACAATTACCCCCATGGACAACTACCCCCGAGGACAATTACCCCCGAGGACAACTACCCCGGAAAACTACCCCCGAGGACAACTACCCCCGAGGACAATTACCCCCTCGAAACACCATTACCTCCGAGGACAATCACACCCAGGAATTTGCAACACTGTGACGTATAATGCGAGCTCCGCTTCAAATTGCTATTTAGAGAAAATGTCATGAACTTTCATTTTCTTAGTTATTTATGACGGCATAGATTTGTTTCGTACAGGGGTTGTGTATAAACATATTTGCAATAATTATATTTAATTATATTTTGGGTGAATGTATGTGGAAAATTTGTTAAGGAAGAATACAGATTTTTTTAAAGTTTTCTAGCACAGGGCAAATAGGCGGGGAGCTCACAAGACACGTCACGGAGTTGCATATTTGTGTTTGCACCTTCAACAAATCATAATTTTCTAATTTTTAATTGGTGAAACTTTTTCAAACTCTAGGCCATATGAAAGATAGAAACATCCACTACCTCCATCTCAGAAAAGGTTAAAGCAGGCATTTTTACTTTATTTTCCCCCTGAAACGTGGTCATGGTAATTCTATGAACCATATGAAATTGACAAGCTTTTGTTCTTAACGAGTTTAACAGAGATTAAAAATCGAAGGGACGCTTAAGCATTAGTGACGATGTTCGCTTCTCGCCAGCTTTGTTTGACGTTATTCAGTGTGGCCTCCAAGTCTCCTAAAACTTTGACTTTTCATGAATTCTGGAAGCAAAGGAATATGTCTACTTAGACTGTGCTTAAAATTTATTTTTTGTTTAGCTGTTTATGGTTCTCTAGTGTACGAGTTAATGTGGTGAAAATCCTATTCTTGTTTTGTCATCATTCTTTATATAAAAGAAAAGGTATTGAACTTAAAATGTTGCGGAGGTAAATTGACATACAAGATGCAATATTTTAACTATTTACATTCTCTATCACAAGTGAATAACTTTAATAGCATTTCAAACAGTGTTTCAATTTTCAGTTTTATTTTCACTTCCAACAGAACTATCAATATAAACAATTATGACAAGAAATCAATTACATAAATCATTTTGAAAATCATTAATTAAATTACAAAAGAATGTATACATGTGCTGTAAGTGATGTTTCGTTTGTTTAAAAGTAAAAACTGTGAAAATGGAGGGATCTACTGAGAAGCGGGATTTGTAGAATGTGGATCCCTCAAAAGACGGTAGTAATAAACATATGGAATAAATACATATACATTTGGAGACAAAACAGATTAATCTGAAATTGTGAATGAGAACTTATGAATTATAAATTCATAATTTAAAAATGTATAACAACATGCTTTTCCTACGTCTGGGTGAACATGATCCAACAGAGACATAGGACGAAGACTGACATTATATGAAAGGTCACAAACGCAATCTGTGGGGGAGTAAAACACGAGTTGACTACGCGAAGATTTAATATGTTTTATAAGATTGTAAAGAAACGAGTTCGCTTTTCGCTTAAAAGAATGGAGTGATGGGGCAAGTTTAGTACAAATACGTGAAAAGTTCCAAAATTTGAGACCGGCATAGATAAATGTATTTAGAAGAGGTAAATGAAAGTCACCACAATGTAATTTTTTTGTAGGGGGGGGGGAGGAACACATCATGAATAAAATTGAGAGCATGTCATTACTGTTAGTTTACAAAAACTGGCCTAACTGGAAGAGATAGAGGTCATTAATTATTAACATGCTATTTTCAAAGAATATAGGATTTGTAAGGGAACGCGACTGAGAGTTGCGATTAATACGAAGAGCTTTTTCTGCAACGATAAAACTTCTGTCCAGCAAATTTTGGCGCGTATTGCCCAAAACCATATTTGAAGAGGATAAACATGATAAATATTAATGATACATTAACACAAATAAAACACCTTCCTGCTGTCTTGAAGGAAGCCAAAGGAGGAGACTTATCAAAGTCATGTACTAAAAACAGAGTTCTGACATCCCAAAGTAAAACTCAGAGGCAAAGATCATCACAATCATGCTTATCATATAAACATGAAACAGTAAAAAAGAGAATTAAAAAAACTAGAAACTTTTATCCTGAAAACAATCAAATGCATAAAAAGAAGATATCAAATGATATCATTCTGTATTCAACAATGTATATACGTAACACATCTCTTAATGTAAAACAAAAATCCCATATAATGTAATGCCAAGTAAATGGGAGGTCCTGCATGTTAAAACAATTCACCTGGACTGATCAAAAACTGTACAATAGCATAGGTGACTGATCGTTAGTGAAGATTATGGGACACGCCCCTTAAAAATCTACAATGTCTCTCCCATGGTAATTAGTAACGAGCCTGATGAGCCGGAGATTGGTATCTTGGTACACTCTCCTACGTGCGGGAGGCGCCATTCCAGCTTGCGCTTGCCCGATGCTAATCATGCTTATCATATAAACATGAAACAGTAAAAAAGAGAATTAAAAAAAATAGAAACTTTTATCCTGAAAACGATCAAATGCATACAAAAAGAAGATATCAAATGATATCATTCTGTATTCAACAATGTATATACGCATCTCTTAATGTAAAACAAAACATCCCATATAATGTAATGCCAAGTAAATGGGAGGTCCTGCATGTTAAAACAATTCAACTGGACTGATCAAAAACTGTACAATAGCATAGGTGACTGATCGTTAGTGAAGATTATGGGACACGCCCTCAAAAATCTACAATGTCTCTCCCATGGTAATTAGTAACGAGCCTGATGAGCCGGAGATTGGTATCTTGGTACACTCTCCTACGTGCGGGAGGCGCCATTCCAGCTTGCGCTTGTCCGATCGTTACTTCGTTCATGGCATGTTCCCGTTTTAGGCAGGTCAAAAACTGCCAAAACGAGGGGTGGTCGGCACCGACGCCGATCTGGAACCTTCGGTGCCAGCCCTCCACATGATTGTTCGTGCGAAATTCCCTGCAGTGTCGCATTGAACATGTTCCACATTATGGGCGGGAACCTCGCTGCCTGGCGACCATGTCCCGCGGCTCTTTGAGGTCGACCCACATAAGTATCCTCAAAATAATTGAGGACAGGTTGCAGCTCTGCCCTTGCAATGCCTGCCAAGGCTTCAAACGCCTCCACGGTGTCTTCCACTGGCACAAATGCAATCGCTCCTATCATTCTCGCCTGTGTCCGGATCTCCTCATCCTCGTTGTAGAGCACCTGCAGCCCTTCTTGCTTGATCTAAAAATAATAATATAAAACTCATAACAGTACATGTACCAGCCCTTTCACACTTCAGAAATATTGTTTGTTGTCTACCCATTGAGCAAAATGCATAGATATTGGTAACTGTTCATTTAGTGTGGGGGAGGGGGGAGGAACAAACCGCTGTCCCCTATTTTTTCGCCCGAATCCGCCAGGGCTGCCCGAAATTTTCTCCCTTGCCTGACTATACGCAATGAGCGTTTCCTATAGGAGAAAATAACATGCTTGTATCCTACTCAGCTTCCTTGTGGCCTACCAATTTTCAGTATAACTATCGATTATATTCCCCCCTCCCCCTCCCCTGGCGATTAGAGGTCCGTGTTTTTTCCAGGTCAGTTTTAGGCACAATCGAAAAGAGATATAGCCCCTAGCCCCTACCCTCTAATCATCATATAAAGCTTTTGTTACTGGGCTTGAAAGGATGATTAAAAGAAAAATATTTATTAGAGTCCTCCCCCTCTCTCCTCAGCATTTATCATGGCTTGCAAGTCCACTTACTCAAATTTCAAACTCTACCTAATATTTGTATCACTATTTTTTTTTTTTTAGCCATGAGCCTTGAATGTACTATTTGATCAATAAATGGCGGGTAAAAAAGGGATCAACTGTCAATATATAAATATCACCATACCCGTTCATGTATCCTCTGACAGAGATGAAAAAGACATCCTTGAACGTGAGCATTTGGAAATGCCTGGGAAAATGCGTTCTTCGCTGCAAATTCGTAGTCGATCATGATTCTGGTTGGGTAGAACGCCCTTCCCTCCTGTAGTGCTGCTAGTACCCTTGCATATGACGCCTGGTCCTTATTTAGCATGAGGCAATAAACCAAAGGCACCACATGTCCTCATATGTGGCGTGGATTGTCCACAACTGGAAGAAGATGGTCGGCACTACCTTGAACGTGCCATCAGCGAACCAACTTTCAGACGTTGACAGCAACTAGTAGCAAAACAGAATGAATACATTTGCATCGAATATTATATATTTCAAACAAACAAACTGTTTCACTTGCAAAATTGTATGTATTATTTCCAAGCTATTTTATTTACTTATTTACTGTTTTTTAATTATCATAGCATGATAATTAAAAACATAATCGAAATAGGAGATCATGTCGTATCAGAACAATACCTCAGGGGAATTGTTCTAGAACCGATCCTGTACTTTGTCGAGAATAATAACCAATTTTAATTTAATTTCAATTTCAATTTTATAGGAAGTATTTGGATATCTTTATGATGACCTCACAATTTCAATTCATTCTAATGAATCCTGAAATCTTTTTACTCAATACGTATGCTTTTGCAGCACTTCCTAAAATTGCGGAACCGTAGAAGGCCAAATGGCAATGAACCCCAACACTTGTTCTTACCTGAAGGTTCCTTTCCGTAGTAAACACTAAAATCCGGCGAGGGTCGTTTCTTCCAGAGTCGTGATAAAGGAAAAGCTCTCCACCCAGCGTCAATCGTTGATCTACAGGGATTTCCAGATCTTCCACAGTCATGGGAATGGGGAGGGCGTTTGGGTTCTCTTGGCGCTGTCTCCGGATATTCCTCCTCATGTTGTTTAGTGATGGTAGCGCTGCCCGCCCTTCCTCTGTTACCTCGCATAGTGTCGCCATAAGCACCTGTTGTGGTCTTTCATTGGACTCAGTGGCCCTTCTCTTCGTTGCTGCTTTAACCTTCGTAGCATTGCTTCTACCATGGTTAGGCGGATGGTTATGCTCCGTTCTATCGCGGAATTGGTTATCACCCATGACCTATTAGAGAAAAAGAAAAGAGAGAGAGAGAGGAAGTGTGGGGGGAGAGAGAGAGAGAGAGATTGAGAGAGATAAAACATTATTCCCATATATATAGGCTATTAATCATCCACTAATTATTAGGCATTATGGATGGTAGACGAAATGGGCATTTAGAAAACTAGGAATCAGACAAAATGAATAATAGACCAAATGGTAATAGATTAATTGGGGATTAGACTGAATGACTGTCGTCCTAGATGGCCGCTAGATCTAACGATAAGTAGACGAAACTATTATGGGACAAAGTGGATAGTAGACTGGCTGGTTGTTAACCAAACGGCAATTCACCCTAAATAGCTACATGTACGTTGATCTCAACACAACGAATTAAGTTTCCTAAAAGCAACTCCTTGTGATTTTTTTGTTAACGGGGAGTCCAACATTGATAGTTAACTTCTCAAGACTAAACCTGAAAAATTAGTGAAGCGTGTTGAACAAAGTTTGAATTTTTGAAAGTTAGAATCACTTTCATCCCGTAGATACAAACTTAATTGTTTATTTGATTGTTTTGTGTTTGTTTTGGGTTTTTTCCCTTTGTCACTATGATTTGATTTTGTAGTTAAATTTCTGTAAATATGTTCATTTATTATAACTTTCATATTTGTTTGTGAATTATATTTTCATTGTTTTAAATTTTATTCGAATTTTATGTAATCACTGCCTCGCTGAAAAAACAGCTTTTGCTGAATGCGGGCACAAGTTGTATTTGTTTTTAACCATGAATAAATAAAAAAAAAATATATATAGGTAGGGCTCTTCGAATTAGCCGAATCGGTATTTTCTGTATAAAGTAGCGGCAGACAACTTTATAATATAATAATATAATAAATTTAATTTATATAGCGCTAAATACAAATGTCTCTAAGCGCTTTACAAATATATTATTACCCCGGTCATTGGATTCAGTGCTTACCCGCACACAATGTGTGCACAATCTCCACTCCCTGGGGAGCATTCCAGCCAGGCGTTACATGACGCTCAAAAACTGTTTGACCAACAATGACGGTCGCATCCTACCGGGTACCCATTTAACACCTGGGTGGAGAGTAGCAAGTGCAGGTTAATATCTTGCCAAAGGATATTAGTGCCGTGTCGGGATTCGAACCCTCGACCTTCGAATCTCCAAGTCAAGCGCCTTAAACCACTCGACCACGACACTCCCTTTCCCGTTTGTTCCTACACACAAAAATTATTTCTAGAGAACCTGTAATAATATACTCTCCATATTATATTTTAAGTAGTGCCCCAAGGGTGAAGGCGCTTGGGAGAAGAAAAAAATCTTCATATTTGTGTACAAGACAAACGAAGGGTTATTTGTCACTACGGCACAATCCAATGAGAGAATTGCCAATTTGAGATTTGCATGGATGTATATAGTGATCTCATATATCAAACATTCATTATTTTCTTATCATTGGTCCGATTTATTCCAAACTTTTGCCATTCTGTTTCTCTGATGTATCTGCTTTCATTCCTTAAAAGCAATGGAATTGTTACAAGGGTTGGATTTCCTTTGAACCGTAAAGATACTATGTCCCTTTGCAGCAAACATCTAATGCTGTCGAACTTTGTAGGAATTATGAATATGTCATGTATGTCCTATCTGTGAAATATAAACGTTAGCAGTGTCCTAATATTCAAATTATGCAAGGAAACCCGTTTACTTGCTAGACTTCACCGTCAGACACTATTGAGTGACTGACTGGCCTTTTTTCTTCTTTGGTAATAACATATATAAAATGAGCTGTAAAGGGTACATAAGCATTTGCCTACATCAATAACCCACTTCTTGTAATGGCCAAATTAAACTGATTGAATCACTGCGCAGCTTAAAACGTTCGGACCATTCGGTACAATGGTCTGAAAATCAGACTGTTACTTACTGGCTCTATAGCTCTTAAGTCGATTCGACAACTAATATTTGTTATTTTCCCACTTAAAGACATTTTCAAACCCCGTTTTTAGGAGAGTTCTAAATTAGTATTATCTTTCAAATGCCGTTGGAATTTAACCTTTTCATTTTTTGGCCTGCAAATGGGAATAGTACTTTTAACAGGATTGTATCTGTGCTTTTACAGAAATATTTGTGTGGAAACCAGAAGTAGCCAGTCATACTTAATCAAGCAGGTAAATGAGAGGAATGGGTCGGTGAAAGTTTAAATGAATTCCGATTAAAGATAAGATTTTATTTTGTTTAAGTTGCAAACTCCCTCCCTTCTACTCTGTACTAAAAATCAGAAATCTTTATTTTCCTTAGACAAAATTTTCAGTTATACATGCACCCTAAATATACTATTTCAAATGTGTTTTCCTATCCAATCCTTGTATGGAAGAAATCTATTCCGTCATCAACAACGAAGAGAATTAAGTTGATTACATTTTCTGAGCAAATTGGAGAGGAGTGCGGATACGCCACAATGTTATCGATAATGTAATGTCATTATTATTACTGAAAATATTATTAATGACAATTTTAATATTTTCCTTCTTAAAGCGTCTGGTAGACGCCGTAATAGAAAATGAGGAAAATAAAAGAAAATAATTGATTACATTTTTGTTTCCTACTTCATAACTGGAAGGGGTTGAGCTCTAAATCTTTCAGAGTATTGTTCAAAAATTGTATTGCATATCACAAGCCATCTGCAGAAAAAATCTCATCGAGATTTTGAGGGCTTGCAAATGTGTGATACTATCTTTAAAGACAAAATTTGGAAAATTAGCTACATTAATGCCTTTGCTTAATTGTAGTGAGACTGTCAAATTGATGATTTGTCAGCTCTGAATGCGAACACCATGCACACCCATCGATGACCTCCTGTTACCCTGCTTAACATCCGTTAGTTCATGTATGACTGATCACAAGTTAAAGAACAAAATAATCACAATTCTAACTTCAGGTCAGCGAAAATGAACAAAAATAACATTAACAACAAAACAAATCTTAATATCTCTATTTCATTTAATATTGACAGAAATTAAACTTGGTATATCTTGTCAGTTACTTTTATCATATTGGACCTATATGTCATGTTTGACTGTGCACAAATTAAAGACAAAATAACCATGTTTATTCCTAAAATGTATGTCATTGCTTCCTTTATTGTAGAACAATGTTTTTCAGAAGGTCGTTGACCTCCATCCATTACTTCATAATAATATTAATAATGGTGGCTTCTTATATAGCGGACATGTCTGTCACGTTGTGACGCTCCTGGCGCTGCCCCGATTATTACCCTTGCTTTAGCAAGGCGGCCACTGCGGCGCTCTAGCATTTCAACGAATTAATTCCTACCAGGTACTCATTTACATCACCTTTGAAATGTGACTATTCCTCTCTTGTTTGTGTGTTTGTGTGATTGTATGTTTTTCCTTAATAAACATGCTGGCTCGGAGTGTAACCTCACTAGTCATAAGGACCGCGATTTATTACGTGGAACTTCCGATACGTGAAGAACCGCTATTCATAAAACGGAAAGAGGGCCACTATTCACAAAAGCGTGAGGACTGTTATTCTTGAGGACCGCTATTCATAAAGTGAGATAAGGGTCGCTATTCATAATTCATATCTAGGGGTCATTACTCTTAAGGACCGCTATTCATAATACGAAATCGGGGTCGCTATTCATAAACAAATTGATGTCCTTTATTGTTTAATATGACATTGCATTTTTTGTATTCTATCTTTAATTTGTGCTCACTCAAGCATAACCTAATAAATACGATGTGGGGGAAAGTAACTGACTAGCTTGCCGTCTTTAGTTTCTTTCAACAACAAGAAGTAAAGAAATACCTTTATGACTTAATAATTTTTTTCCTCTGTTTGTGCTCAGTCAACCATGAAATGATGGAAACATCGTCACTGAAAAGTGGGGTGGCAACGCATATTACGGAAAATGTTTGCGTTTTAGGCCGGTCTCCAAATTTTAAGTAATATTTTAATGTGGTTATTTGTTTAATCTTGTGCTCAGCTATAACCGTTAAGTAATTGATTACGATCTCAGTAGATCATTAATAAGCTTACGGTTCCTCTATGAACTGAAGCAACGACACTAATTTCATGAAGTTTAAACTGTGATTCTTATTTTATCCCCTTTACCTTGTGCTTATGGTAGGCAATGCCAGCCCCCCCCCCCCCCTCTGAAAATACCACTGCAAGGAGGTCCTCTCCGAGTGTGATGTTTGCATATAGTGCGGAAAATCATCAATTTGGCTGTCCTTAGCTACAGCAATGACATTGATCTTGCGAATCATTTATTTTTCGGTCTTTAAAGGGACTTGGTAACATTGTTTATATGAGAGAAAATGGTGCTAAGGCAGTGACTTCATTGCTAGATGTACAATTAAAGATAATCTGAAAGTTTGAGTGAAAACGGACCATTATTAATGATAACCATTGGGAAAAACTGATCTCACTGATCGATTCCTTAATTCTCCCAACTATATTATCACAATTTAATTACATTTCAGGTGAAAGTACATCGTCTTGTGACGATTGCAACAAACTGGCTCTTCATAACATTCCAGACATTTTAGTGTTGAAAGATTTTAAAAGCCTGTCTTATGTCTTATTTTCATGGAAAACGGTTTGGAAAATTCAAAAATGGTTGGGAGAATTTACTGTTAATCACTGTTAAAGGGTGTTACTCAGTGTCCGCTTCAAAGAAAACCGTGCATTTATTTGTGGTTTAAGAATTTTCTCAGGATTTTTGCCTGTAAGTACAGTAAAAGGAATATAATAAGTAAGATTTCATACAAAAATTACACCGTTTTTTAATCAACCTTCAACAATGTTACCGAATCACTTTTTGAGTTCTTAATACGGCCGGGGTGATTATGCCCCCTTAAGATCGCTGCCGTGAAACGGCCGATCTCCGCGTAAATTTGCACGCATGTCAAGTGAAGTGTATTATACAATACTATGATAATTTCAATTTTTGAAAAATTCACTTATTTGCATATTTATGGTAATTTATGCAAATAAGGTCATAAATCACATTTTACCCATAAATCATATATTATTCATATTTAAGCATCCGATTTTCAAAAACATTCTTTAAAGATGCGCAAGACTCGAAAGAAAAAGGTCAGCGAGCGTCGGGGCGCCATCCATATGCGTTCCCGAACAATTAGAAAATCGTGGAGGGGGCATAATGCCCAGGGGCGGATCCAGGAATTTCTTCCCGGGTGCGTATATGGGGGCACACGGGGGTAAGAGAACATATAAATATTTTTGTTTTAGTCCCCAAAACGCAACGGCTCAGCCAGCCGCTGAATAAACGGGGAGGGGGGTAAGCGGAGATAACTTTTTTGGGTCCCATAAAAATTGCTGAATAAGCGGGGTGGTAAGCGGACCCCACTTTTTTGGTCCCATAAAAATCGCAGAAAAAGCGGGGGTTTGGTAAGCGGACACTTTTTTTTGGTCACGAAAATTGTAAATTTGACATTTTGTTTCGTTGAGTCAACTTTTAGGTCAGGCATTTGTATATATATATATATATATATATATATATTTTTTTTTTTAATTTATATTTTTTTATTACAAACAATTATTGAATTTTGGGGCCCGTGGGGCACGTCCCTGTTTTTCAGTACATTTTGGCGAATTTAGGGCTGATTTTAACATATTTTTGAGCGGCCGGGGGACGTGCCCCTGCCCCCGGCCTTATTAGGGTTAAGGTGTGTTGAGTCAATTATGACTCAATGGCGACCTCTGATTTTTATGGAAACGTTACGTAAGAAAAACGGACACAGTTGTGTCTCGGTGAATTCGTTTAAAAGTTTGTGTCCATTAATTATATTGACCAAAGAGATCACTGGTCCTAGGAAGCCGTGCGTCTAAAGTTTTAACTTAAATTTATGCTATGCTAGTGTCCATTTAAAAAAATTTGAAATTATTATATGAATTGTTAGGCTCTGTTCAACCTTAATCATTTTCATATTGGTAATATATTAGACAATGGGCTGTGGCGTAGAACCAATAGGCTCTGGGACTTATGTATTGTAATAAACGGTTGGTACAAGTCATTCACTCCACAATATGTTGGTACGTTTGATGCTTACCTTAATTTTTGCTCTGCATTGTCGTGTGTTCCTTCGTAGCTCACATTCAAAGCCCTCGTACCCATCTGCCAAATCTTTTTGCTTGACGTACATGTATCCTCCCAGGAGGAGCTTTCGCCCACCCTCTCGCTCTGTATCCATTCCATCTTTGTGAAGTTTGACTTAATATGCCACGAGTATTGAATCAAATTCAATTGCCAGAAGACGCATGTATCAAATCGAATTCAATTGCCAGAAGACGCATGTATCAAATCAAAGTACGGAATTTACATTTCTTAGAAATTTAACAATACATTGCGCGCAGATGAGTACGCGTTACAGCTAGTCTCCCCAAAATGGCCCAACAAAGAAATTAGGATGTAAGATTTCATTATTTATGCATCCTCTGTAACTTTTCTAATCAGCTGATAGTATATTTGTCTTTGTATGCATAATAGGCCCTCATCCACGATCTATTCCAAACTAAAGGTTCTCTTCATGTTTATAAATGTAATGTAATATATATATTTATATATATATATATATTTCTGTTGTCATGGTGAACTCAAATATGTTTTCTTGTACTGTAATTTATTTTGAAATAAAAATTGCCTTCAAGTTAAATATATGGTATGTACGGTGCCATATTAAAAGAAAATAAGTATGTCTTGTCCTTTTTTCTTGCTCGTTCACTAAATCAAGAAACAAATGTGCCCATACGTGTGTACATAGCTCTTGACGAATGCCAGAGTGATGCAAAATAAATAGTTTGTGAAGAATTTAAGATTGGGCGAAACTTTTCATTTCTTAAGAGGGCACTGTGTCTAACAAAAATTTGAAATAACGCTGCTCAAGAGAAATCCTTCGTAGAAAACAGCAACCACAGTGGTGTTGCATACATTATAGTTAAAGAAAAATGTGTAGTAATGAGAGGAACATCACGCGCAAGTATTTGAACGAATGTGGGTTCATGCACGGGATTTTATGGGCTCGTAGCCTTCACAACATCTCTCAATGTGTCAAATCGTCTTTTGCTATTGAATCCTGATTGTCTTCGGGGTAGTTGTCCTCAGGCGTAGTTATCCATGGGGGCGGGTAATTGTCCTCGGGGGGTAATTCCTCAGGGGTAGTTTTCCGGGGTAATTGTCCTCGGGGGTTGTTTTCCGGGGTAATTGTCCTTGGGGGTAATTGTCCTCGGGGGTAATTGTCCTCGGGGTAGTTGTCCTCGGGGGTAGTTTTCCGGGGTAATTGTCCTTGGGGGTAATTGTCCTCGGGGGTAATTGTCCTCGGGGGTAATTGTCCTCGGGGTAATTGTCCTCGGGGTAGTTGTCCTCGGGGTAGTTTTCCGGGGTAAATTTCCGGGGTAATTGTCCTTGGGGGTAATTGTCCTCGGGGGTAATTCTCCGGGGTAAATTTCCGGGGTAATTGTCCTTAGGGGTTATTGTCCTCGGGGGTAATTCTCCGGGGTAATTTTCCGGGGTAATTGTCCTTGGGGGGTAGCTTTCCGGGGGGTAATTTTCCGGGGGGTGATTGCCCAGGGGGTAATTGTCCTAGAACCCTTCCTTCTATCACCTTCTCTTATGTTATTCTATGTTTTTATCATTCTATCACTTTCTCTTTCTGTCTTTCCTTATGTTATTCTTTGTTTCTTCCTTCTATCACCTTCTCTTATGTTATTATTTATTTTTATCATTCTATCACTTTCTCTTTCTGTCTTTCCTTATGTTATTCTTTGTTTCTTCCTTCTATCACCTTCTCTTATGTTATTCTTTATTTTTATCATTCTATCACTTTCTCTTTCTGTCTTTCCTTATGTTATTCTTTGTTTCTTCCTTCTATTACCTTCTCTTATGTTATTTTTTTTTTTTATCATTCTATCACTTTCTCTTTTTGTCTTTCTTTATGTTATTCCTTGTTTCTTTCTTCTATCACCTTCGTTTAAGTTATTCTTTATTTTTATCATTCTATCACTTTCTCTTTCTGTCTTATGTTATTCTTTGTTTCTTCCTTCTATCACCTTCTCTTATGTTATTCTTTGTTTTTTATCATTCTAACAATTTCTCTTTCTGTCTTTCCTTATGTTATTCTTTGTTTCTTCCCTCTATTACCTTCTCTTATGTTATTTTTTGTTTTTATCATTCTATCTCTTTCTCTCATCCTTATGTTATTCTTCGTATCAGATTTTCCAGCACTGTGAATTTAGTACCTGATCTCAAAAATTGGTCACGTGACCGACGAAAGCCCCGTCTTGAAAAATCGAAGGCACTTCCGCGAAGGGAACGGACGTGAGCTGCGCAACGTCTCCACGCTCCAGTAACTCGTAGTAGCCCACGTCGGGTGCCTAAATCGAAAGCTCGCTATTATAGCCCCCCCCCCCACTCCGCGATTTTTCTGATTGTTCGGGAACGCATACGGATGGCGCCCCGCCGCTCGCTGACTTCTTTCTTTCGAGTCTTTTTTTGAAAATCGGACGTACAGTTACAAAGTCACGTGACCTTTTGTTTATGCATGTCAGCCCGAAAATCGCTCATTTTCGTGATTTGTGTACAAAACATATTGAAATGTCATTTTTCCTAAAGAGATAAAACATTGGTTATTGGGTCTTGTTTAAAGTTTAGGTGTTTGTTTAGGGAGTCAAAATAGTTGAATCGTAGATAAAAAAATAAATAAAACAACAAAAACATTAAAAATACATAAGTTAAAAAAACAATGAAATACATAAGAAATTATCAAAACAAGAGATAACATAAGGAATAACCTAGCTCTTCCAATTTTTTTGGTCGTATTATTGTTTCAAATGGTCTAACGAATACATGTAGTGAAAAAGAATGCTTAAATATCAAGAATATTATGATTTATGGGTAAAAAGCTGAATTTTATGACCTTATTTACATAAATTACCATAAATATGCAAATGAGTGAATTTTTCAAAAAATTTAATTCACCATAGTATTCTATACACTTCAATTGACATGCTTGCAAATTTTCGCGGCGATCGGCCGTTTCACGGCCGAGATCTTATGAGGGGGGTGGGGCCATAATGCCCCCCTGGCCGTATTAAGACCTCAAATAGCCCGGCCTTTTTAGGGTTAAAAAGTATAAGGCTTCTGGATGTCAATAATTATTATTATTGCTATTCCCTTATGTACTAGATTTGTTCAATTTGCGTTCACTAGCCCACATAGATAACTTCTCGACAGAATTCACGAATTATTTTAGGCCATGCTCAGACGTTTACTCTTTATTTTTCCTTTATATCGTACTTTGATTCTAGTACGTAATATCTTCAATCAATCATTTCTCAATGTCTGTTTTTATTTCTTGCCTGGGAATAAAATAATTAAACAAAAAGGCCTAAATAAAATAAAAAATATTGAAAAAAGACCTACTCCCAATCAACTCCTTTGAGTTCCCTTTCAGCCCACGCCCTTAAAATGCAAAAAAGCCTGAAGCCCGTAACTAGGAGGGGGCTGCGGGTGTGCATCCGCGGCCCCCTCCCCCGCTTGCGACATAAGACATATTAAAAAAATATTATAATGAATTGACAGGCCAAGTCGGGATATCTAAGAAATGCCCCAATACACTTCTAGCCCCGTCCCGCGCCACATCTCTTTTCCTTTGTTGGTGCATGTTCAAATTGTACCTAAACTTGATTTTCAGAGAGTAACATGCCAGAATTGTCCCCATTTGAGAAGTGATAAAGTATGATTAAAAGATACAGGCCAGTCTTACAAATACTATAAATAGTACGAACTATACTGTAACACTAACACATTAGTATACTCGCCTCGATCATGTACCTTTGCATAACAAAATTCGCGACACGGCGCGCGGCGACAAGGCTACCCGGCGGCCCGCTATAACAAGTGCTCTGATTTGCCGTAGTTAAATATACGTACACATGTACACGCATTAACGTAAGCACTACAACTAACTAGCGCAAGCTACCACTCAGTACCGCAAGCTCGCGAGCGATATATGGCGGCGATGGCGTTCCATAAACGAATAATATGGAACGCCATCACTAATGGCACGAACGGCTTTCCATATACATAGGTAGCTCGTTACGAGATACTTAAATGAAGATGGCTGACAACATATCATTTTGACGACAAGTCTTTTTCGAATTAGACATTAATTTAGGAGCTAAATGAGCAAGCTATCGTAAGTCAAAGTACATATTTCCGTCTTAGCTATATTGTACAATAAGATGGAGTGTAATGTTGCAGTCAAAGTAGATATATGAAGACGTAAAGAGTGAACAACCTCGTAGCATCTAAATCTAATTCATCTCTGTCCGGCCGAACCGACCCATTCCTTCCACACACTACCCCATACATTGTACGTACTTCAGTCTATGTAGGTCTAGTATAGTATAGACAGAGCTAGAGGCAGAGCTCATATTTTTTAGAAGTTAAAGCAGTGCCAGTACTCAGTAGATTTATAGTACTAGACTCTATAGCTCTAGAAAGTCTAGAGGTGGCTAGTGCCAGTGGAGCATGGAGCGAGATGCAATATCAGCGGAACAACCGTCGATATCAGATTCAGAAACTGAATCTAGGCCTAGGCCTACATTAATGATGACATTAAGTAGAGTCTACATGTACATAGAAACAAGAAAATATAATCAATTTTACATTTCAAATAGCTCCCTGTGAGGATCCCAAAAAGACACCATGAAATGCGTTCCTTCCTTTTGAATGTGATGTGCCCCTTGATATATTTGTTTTTTTTGTAATTGTATGTTTATTTCCTACTGCTGTTCTTTGAAGCATGATTGGTTTTCGTCATTTTCAGAAAATTTCTAGCTAAAAGCTTGTGCCCCCAAAAAGGACACCCCTCCCCTTCCCCCTCCCCCCTCCGCTTCCTTCTCCCCCTCCGCTTCCTCCTCCCCCCTCCGCTTCCTCCTCCCCTCCGCTTCCTCCTCCCCTCCGCTTCCTCCTCCCCTCTCTCTCCCCTCCTCCTTCTCCCTCTTCCCCTCTCACACCAAAAATTTCGGATCCACCACAGCTACCGTACCTGGCAAGACAGACAATTATTTACAAGTGGGTCTGCAAAAACATTGTGTGGATGTCTACACTGTACAGTACATCTAGTGTTTAGTAGTGGCTCGCCCCTACAACACACACAAATACACACACTGCAATGACTGCATGTAGTGTAATTGCACACGAAGCGTTACTGTATATATTGTACAATAAGATGGAGTGTAATGTTGCAGTCAAAGTAGATATATGAAGACGTAAAGAGTGAACAACCTCGTAGCATCTAAATCTAATTCATCTCTGTCCGGCCGAACCGACCCATTCCTTCCACACACTACCCCATACATTGTACGTACTTCAGTCTATGTAGGTCTAGTATAGTATAGACAGAGCTAGAGGCAGAGCTCATATTTTTTAGAAGTTAAAGCAGTGCCAGTACTCAGTAGATTTATAGTACTAGACTCTATAGCTCTAGAAAGTCTAGAGGTGGCTAGTGCCAGTGGAGCATGGAGCGACCCTGATAGCAGAGCGACGTCTTAAAGACGTCATATTTACGTCTTGTACTACGTCTTTAAGACGACATAACATGACGTAAAAAAGACGTAAACTTGCACCCGCGTACGTCGTCTTCGGGACGACATATTTTGACGTGATTTTTACGTCTTATTCGTCAAAGAAAGACGTCTTTAAGACGTCAACTTGTACCATAGGAAGACGTCGTATGGACGTCATATTTACGTCATATTTACGTCTTACTAGTCAAAGAAAGACGTCTTTAAGACGTCAACTTGTACCATAGGAAGACGTCATATGGACGTCATATTTACGTCTTTTAGTTAAAGAAAGACGTCTTTAAGACGACATAACTTTACGTCAAAAAGACGTAAACTTGCACCCGCGTACGTCGTCGTGAGGACGTCATATTTTGACGTGATTTTTACGTCTTATTAGTTAAAGATAGACGTCTTTAAGACGTCAACTTGTACCATAGGAAGACGTCATATGGACGTCATATTTACGTCTTTTAGTTAACGAAAGACGTCTTTAAGACGACATAACTTTACGTCAAAAAGACGTAAACTTGCACCCGCATACGTCGTCGTGAGGACGTCATATTTTGACGTGATTTTTACGTCTTATTAGTTAAAGAAAGACGTCTTCAAGACGTCAATTTTACCCAAGAAAGACGTCTTACAGACTTCGTGTATACATTGTATGGACATCAAATTTTGACGTGATATTTACATCTTATTGATAAAGAATAGACGCCTTCAAGACGGTAACTTGTATCAAAGGTAGACGTCGTACTGACGTCATATATTAATGTGATTTTTACGTCTTACTGGTAAAAAAAGACGTCTTTAAGACGTTAAATTGTAAAAGGAAGTCGTCATACAGATGTCATATATTTATGTAGTTTTACATCTTTTAAGTAAAAATTACGTCTTAAAAGCATAAACTTGTATCAATAGTTTACATTGTACGGACTTGAATCTTTACACAATTTGTCCATCCTATTGGTTAAAAGGACATCTTCAAGACGTAAATTTGTAGCAACGGAAGACATAAGGACACCAATTCGATGTACTTTTTATCCTTACATGAGCTTTACGTCTTTTTGTCCTCTAAATGACATCTATATGACCACCTGATCAAGGAAGAAAGTGTACAAATCACTCATTCTGAGCAATCACACGGTACAATCAAAGCAACAAATATTGCATCACATACGGTAATATATACATGCCAGACAGAAAGTAATTTTCATATTTTTAATGTACATGTAAATGGTGTGAAGAAGGATAACACAAAACTATAAAATACTTATTTCTATACCTTCTTTTTCTAACTTGCCTTCTATACGTACAGTGTCTTTCCATCCCCATCCTAATCTCATAATTGATTTTAATAAAGTTAACAGGCCATCACAAAGATATCTGTTTTGTCATAAAATGTGCTACTTTTTAAAGATAAACATTACAATTAAAGAACGGTTTTCATTTGCTTTCAAATTAAATTCACTTATCAGTACAAGAAACCATGACATATTATATTGCATAATTGGTTAAACTTATAAGTCTTGCGGTTGTGAGAAGCAGGTTAGCAGCATAGAGACTAGGTAAAGCTATACTGATACCCGCAGTTTTTTAGTAGATAAGCAAACATCACACTGGGGAAGCTCCTCACATTCAGCAAAACAGAATAGTGGAAAGCAGGGCATTCATCAGCATAGCTCTACCTCGTCTCCATGCTGCAAACCCGCTCCTCACAACCACAAGACTGTAATGCAGATAAAGAGTATCAGATAAAACAAAAGGTTGTTGGAAACAAGTCTTACCAGAGAGTCAAGACAAATGGCTATATGTCAACAGAAGTAATTGCATTATTAGCAGCACATAATACATCAAGTAAACACAGATGCTCATTCAATATAGAATTTCTGAGCGTGAAAGATAAATTCTTGTTACATACAAGGGAATCTCTAAGTTTATGGCAATAATTCATATTCACAGTTTTAAAAGGCACATGCAAATGAAGTATAAAACTATACAATCTATATCACACATAAGAGAAAATGGCACAAATGATAAACACATGGCTTAGCTTAGTTATCTCTTACACTCAAAAGAAACAAGTTGGCAGCAAGGAAAACAGGAGAGCTATGCTGATACCTGCAGAGTTTTCTGATGATGGTTGCTTGCCCGTTGAAACCACGATGTTCGCATTTGGCGATACAGCATATTGGAAAACTGTGCAGAAATTAGCTCAACTGTACCTATTCTCTGTGCTAGAAACCTGCTTCTTACGGGCACATGACTTAAATATAAGAAAAGGCATTACTGGCAGTGGCAACTTTCATTCTTATAAATATCATCAAAGATTTTGTTTGCGAATACAGAAGCTGAAGTATAAAAACACAATTTTGATCAGATTAAACATTCCTGCCAGTACGACTGGCTCAATTGGGCAATTCAAGGTGACTGTGCAATAATGATGCAGAAGATATTTCCAACTTTAAGATAAAATAGCAAGCATGATGAAACAGTTTAGCACAAACAGATATATTCCATTGCTTATGTCACAACATTCATTTGGCAAGTTTGAAACTCCTGGGGTATTTTCACAAAGAATTAAAATTTAACTTAGATTCAATATAGGTAAGCCGTATTGTGCTTTCAAAATCACAGGTACAATCCAACAATTTTATACTTTTAACTACCAAAAATTCTCAAACCACAAAGATATTTATGGTTTTCTTAGAAGGCGCCACAGTGTGACACCCTTTAAAGACACATAGAAGTCAGCTCTCATGGGGAATTCGACACCGTTCGGGTGTTTACCCAATAACAGGTGTTGTCAATCACCAGGGTTAGCCTTCAGTTTTATGACCATTCGACCTTATGTAATGCTTTGCTTTTCCCTCACCCGATCCGAAGCGGGATCCGAAGCTAGACTCTCCGAGAGATTAGGAGGTAATTCTTGACTGGCCTACGGGTTTGCTGTGTGCAGATTTGTACTCCCATTAATGTTATTTCCACCAAGTCTGGTGTCAGCGAATTATGGCCTTCTGCACATGGAAACTGACGATCCACTCACTTTAACAGTTGATTCTCCCAATAAATTTTTGAATTTTCCCCAACCGTTTTCCATCGTTCGTTCGTACGAAGAATATCAAGGAGTACATCATGATAGGAAGATCCTTATTTATCCAACTGATTGTCTCATCATCGAGCTCCCGAAGTCCAGAAGCACCGTGAAGGGATTTGTAGATAGGACAAGCATCGATGACATGATCCATAGTTTGGATCTCTCCACAGGCACAGTTTGGCGATGGATCAGCTCCAATTTTATGCAGGAAGTATTGTGTACGGCCAACTCCAATTCTGATACGGTTGAGGTTGACCCAGCTTTTCTTGAGAGGTCGCTGCCACTTGGTTTTGCACAGGGCTCTGGGATGAACTCCTTCAAGTTGGTAGTAGACGAATTCCACTGGTCTGACCAGCGTTTTGCTTTCCAGGTGGGTAAGGTGGAGGGGGGCTTCTCAAACGGCAGCTCAGCAGCCTGTGTTGCAAAGTGTCTTCTAGGGAGACGCTGTCCTTCAAAGGCAGAGGGGCAGGAACAAGGCATTTATCTCTGTCATGCTTTTGGGCAAGCTTAGTGTACTGCGCATCTCGTCTGAGCTGAAAATAAGATATAAAACAGGCCTTTAAAAACTTTCAACACTTAAATGTTTGGAAAAGGTATATAGAGCCAATTCTTTGCTTTGTGATGATTTACATTCACCTAAAATTAAATTAAATTATAATAATATAATTGGGAGAATTAAGGAATTGACCACATCAGTTTTTCCCAATTGTTATCATTAATAATGGTCTTTTTCACTCGAACTTTCATATTATCTTTAATTGTACATCTAACATTGAAGTCAATACCTTAGCACCATTATCTCTCATCTGAACAATGTAACTAAGTCCCTTTATGGCTCGTTCAGATATGATGCTGCAAAACATTCAAAACCGCAGAGTATTTTTTAATGTTGACATAAAGTTCAATATGCTTTACATTTCTGTATATTATAAAACAAAGCTCACTGAATATGCGCAGTCCAAAACATACTTCACTTTACACATAAACCAAATCTGCATCATTTTTTAAAATTTGTTGGCGGTTCACGTGCCGTACCTGAGCAAGTCTTAATTGCTTAAGAATGGAATCGATTTGTATTGCATTTACCTCACAATATTTTTCTCTATTACCAACTTATATCATACACAGGTTTTAGGAACCGATACAAAGGGGTGGGGGGTGAGCATGAGACAGAGCATATCAAGTGTACTACATAAGTATATGAAACAGGTCAACTTCATAAATAGTAATTACAAATATACGCAAAATACTGATTTTTTTACCCAAATCATTATGTCAGTTTGTAAACCCTGTAATTCGTTAAAATTGCAAGTGACATGATTCAGTTCTACAGCTTTGCCATTCAGGTTTGTGGCTACACCTCACCCCTCCCCATCCCCTCCCCCAATCTCTCTCTCTATAATCAATGGAGGGAAAAATAACCTGAAATATTTCTTGCAGTTATGCTATCGGGTGAGTGTAGACATCATTTTGGAAATATTCCTCTTCAGCTTGGACTCACGGTTTAGCTTTTGGGTGGAATCTCCTGTATTATGCACTGCTTTCAGATCCCGGGTACATAGGCGCAAAGAATTCTAATGGATGAAGAAAGCAAAAAGAAAGGAATACAATTAAGAAAAAACTGTTATATATTTTAAAACTGAAATGTAAACAATTAATTAAATAATGAATTCTGCCAGAAAAGTACTGCTTGGTAAGATTTATCAGAAATAATTTCTCATTGCTCACAAACATAATGTAAACACACCTTTGGATTTTAAACTTTTGTTGGCAATGCAAAACGTGATTCAGGATTGTTTTTGTAAATTATCAATACAATTCTAGTTTGCTGATGAGGGTAGAATAAAAGCTCCTTGACCTATGCTGAAGGGGAAATAAAAATGTTTGAAACTCGCAAAATATGGTCGGTTATTGCAACATACCTGCAGGTTTTAGTGATCTGAAATTAATTGAATTATATATACCGGTATATATAGTCAAACCTGCTTTAGTGACCACCTGTCTACAAGGACCACATTGTTTGTTTCCCTTGAAAATGGTTTCTCATTGAAACATGTACTAAAGGAACCTGTCTACAAAGACCACCTGTCTACAAAGACCACTTTTTGTGTTTCCCTTGGGCGGTCGCTATAGACAGGTTTGACTGTATATTTGAAACTACCGGTAAGGAAAAATAGGCCTTTCGAGTGAAATGATCAATTCTGTAGTGTCTAATTAGTCGGTGATCATGCACAATATGACAAAAATGTACAAAATAATACAAGTACATGTACACATTTACCGATAATGGCTTCAACTTTTTCATGAGGCTGCTGATCCTTAAGGAACATCCAGAAGGCTGAGAGAAAGTAGCATTTTCTGCATGGTCTCACGTCAATCCAATCTATTGTGGCCACAATGTGCTTTGAATCCACTGCTTTGACGAAAGATGTTAAAAAGATGCCTACAATTAATGAGAAAATAAATAACGTTAAAACAAAATGAATGGTTGATAATGTATGCATGTGCAACACATGTATAGGCCTACTACAAACTTCTTTGTACAGCCTGTGGGGAAAGAATTTTGTTTACCATTTACGGGTGTAACCGATTATTTCCAGATAAAGGCTTCCGTTTACGGTAGCCTATAGGAACACACCATGAATTGATTAGAATTTATACCATTAAAACAATTTATGGTAACACAAATTTGTGCACGTCTTCAAAGGTGAAGTTTTTTCTGATACATTTGCTGTCTAAAGACTAAACTCTGTAGAAACGACTTGTTTAAGGTTATATGTATGTGACACAAGTCACAATGCTTTATTCCTCTGCGCATCGCACTCACAAAGCTCAATTTCCAGACATCTGGGCCCAGTCTTATAAAAATTGCAATTAATTCAAATCATTTAGCTGCGCAAATAACCAATTCTTTTTTATTTTTTAAAATAATAAAGCACTAAATTCTCAAAACTGACATTACTCACAGCAGATGTGAGGCAGGCGTACGCCTCAACACATGTGAAATGATTCTTCATGGAAAACACCTTGAATACCTCGGTGATATAGTCCTTCCCTGGATCACTATCAGGCTGAAACAAAACCACCCAAACTTCTTTCAGAATGCAGATCTCTCTACTCTCCTCATCAGTATCTCACAACTTTGCCGGACATCCAAAGAGAAAACATCCTGTGATTGCCACGAAGATGACAAAACAATCGCCTGCACCTTATGTCTCACACATGCCTGCAAAGAAGCTGTTCAGTGTTCGGACTGTGAAAACTGGCATCATTACTCATGCCTGGGGCTCTCTCAAACGGAAATCTCCAGACTTACTTCCCCAGAAGAAATCTTCAAATGTGATGCATGCTCACAGTCACCACCAAATCAGAAGAATATGAATGAAGTCATGCAGGATGAGGCATGTTCACTTCCTCCACCAATTTGTGATGACAGCTCCCAAGAACACATCCCTATTTCTGATGATCCACTTTTTCCAAACCCCAAATCACAGAACTCAATCCATGCTGGAAATACCCATGGTCTCGATGAGAAATACAGAGATCAAGCTACCCAAACCAGCATAATCCACATCCCGGATAATATAGTAGTTTCCAAAGTAACTCAGACTGAAGAATCTAAGACCACTGCTCTGAATAAAACAGATCTGCAATCTCCTGTTGGCTCGACAAAGCCCTGTGACAAATGCACTGCACTGGAGAAGACACTCAAAGTAGCAAAATCTGCCTCAAAATCCTTGGAAAACATTCAGACTACAATCTTGCAAGAGCATGAAAAGGTAGTAGCAGAATTATGCCAGACAAAGAGAGAGAATGAATCCTTTCTGCGCAGACTTGAAGGTGATAAAGACCTGGTTGTTGTGAAGGAAGCTCAAATTGCTGATCTTAAACTGACAATCAGAGATCTAAAACATAACAAGTCTAAACTTATCATTGCAAATGACCTCCTACAGGAACTGTGCCTAAAAAACGGGCTAGACACAAGTGCCGCACACCTGAATGTCAGAGCATCCCTGTTCGACAACACTGTAATGCCGAAAACCCGCTCTTCGCTGAACAGCCTCAAACTAGCAATCGATTTGATGTCTTAGAAGATCTCTTAGAGATGGACTCACCTGAACGCTCTGACACTTGTAGTGATTCCCCATTGATCTCTCACTCTAAAACTGGCGAGCCCTTCAAAACTACAGCCCAACGACAGCAGTCACAGTGGAAAGCTTCAAAAAGATCTCCTCAAAAGCAAAAACAACACGTCTCACCTAGACAGCCTAATACCTACCCTCTATGACAAGCCCATACAGGAAACCCTCAAACATGGCCAGAAGGGGATTGGAAGGGTCCCCTAAGAGAAGACCAAAGCCCGGAAGCCCTTTGAGACCTGACAAAAAACGCCCGTCGGACTCGGACATGAGAGCCTCTACCAGTCAACAGTCCATTCAACACAGTTTGCCTACTAAAAAGCCGAAAACCCCCATGCAGAACCCCTCAAAACCTGATCACCCAATGCCTCGCATGGCATACATGCAACCAATGAATGCGAATGCCTATGGTATCTCGATCACTCCCCATCGGGAATGGCATAAGAAAACCTCTTCAGTCACGACTCCGACACAATCTCCTGCCAAAGCCGAGTCTAACCCCAAAAGACTCAACCCCAGCGTAGACCAATCTCACAACAAACGGACTCCCTCAAAAGCTAAAGCTAAGGACCCCTACCTCACCTCTTGCATGAAGGATCAAATGGACTCTCCAACATCACATTTTATCTGGATCGATCACCCATCTCCCCCTTCGATACCAAACCCAACCAGACGCACATTGAGAAAAACCCAGATGAAGAAGTAATCAATGCACCAACCCGTGAGAATCCTGGTTCCAGAGATACAAACCTAGATCATGCTGCATTGCCAAGTGACCCTATCCAGGATAATCTGCCGACTGATAGAAAATGGTACCCAGAAAGGGGAGGAAAGTCACTACCCATCAGTGCAAATAGCTCGAATGTGCCAGTCACCCTGGACGATCGAAGAATCCCCATTCCTATCCATTCTCACAGCTCCAGAAAGAGTGCCGACCAACCCCCAAGCATCAATCAAACCGCTCAGCCGGTTTTTCAGTATGGCCGTGCCTCAACCCTAACGCACATTGCCCTCCTAGAGAAAGCCTACTACCTCACCATGACTGCCTTAAACATCCTGACTCAACCAATGAACACTCCAGAACTTATCTGCTTACCAAGCCTAAGGCATCTACACAAACAAATCATAGAATGCACAGACTCAAGCCTCCGTCTCCTACCCACAATGCCCATCCAATAAACTACTCTGCATTCAACACAAACTGCCATGGACCCTCTCCACTCCAACATAAACCAGTGAAAATACCAGAACCAATTAATGGCCAACCCAACATCGTTCTAGGAACCTTCAACACAAGAGGGCTCTCAACCATCACAGCATTTCTGCAAGAAAGGCTCAAGTCTATTGACATCCTTGGAATCCAAGAACACTGGCTAACAGACAACAACACACTGATATTAAGTGCCGTCAGTCCAGACCACTCCGTTATCACCAAGCAGGCAGAAACAACGGCGGACTCCTTCTACAAAACTCGAACAAGAGGCAAGGGCGGTGTAGCCCTCTTCATACGGAACACGCTATCTGTGACATGCAAAGAAATTCCATGTGAATCACCAAGAATTGTCGCAGCCTTCATCCGCCTGAGAAACTCCACAGAAACTCTTGTGGTAATCTGCTGCTATCTGCCTTGTGGAATATCCCTAAATGACCAAGCAGACTACCTCAACTGTCTTGCAAGCATCACACATATCAGAGAAAGTTACCCATCTTCCTCAACAATCATTGCTGGAGACTTCAACGCTGATACTGTTTCCAGTACCCAGACCAAAAGACAGGATCTATTCTAAAAGACTTCATGCTTCAGCATGCACTCTCGAGCCTCACAGCTGCACACTGTGATGAGAATGACCATACCTACTGTACAGATGATGGAAGACATAAATCCAGCATCGACGGCTTTCTTGTGCCAACCGATGAGCTTCCCATGTACTCTAATACGGAGATAACTGGGGATGAACTGACTAACACCTCGGATCACCTTATGGTCATCACAAGTCGACTACGTCAACCCAAGGTTGCAAGACGCACTGACTTCGGTGATAACTTGCAGAGCACCCCTACACCGGATGAAAATCAAATGGCACTCTGTTGGGCGCAAAACGATACAGGAGAAATATACCACTCCCATGGAAAGAACAGCATCTCTCATTTTTCAAAACAACAACTTGAATCTCCTTGATGACTCCTCTATCGACAGACTATTGCAAGAATTCAACTCGACAATGCAGATGACCTCTCTAGCCCTCCCTCACACAGTTCTCTCCAAGAAGAAACAGGGCAAACCTGAATGGACACCACAAGTTCAAGCAGCATACAACAATACCCAGAAAGCCAGAAAAATGTGGCAGAAGGAAAGTGGTGCTAAGACAGGAAGAAGATATGAGGAACACTTGAAAGAGAAGAAGTCCTTCAGGAGCTGCCTGAGACAAGCTAATGCCATCCAACGACGTAATCTCCAAAAGCAAGTTGAAACAGCCTCACGCTCGGACCAAACACTCTTCTACCATCTGATAAAGAAGAGCAAAGGTAACAAGCAACATAACACAACGACCTCCATTGAATATGATGGTCACACGTTTGACGGCCAAGAAGTCATACTCGGATGGCACAAGTACTTCACAGACCTGGCATATAATCCCTCCCACCTCCTTCCATCCGAGGAAAGCATAGACTGCGCAGATATGCCAGCTGAGAGTACCCAACGTGCCTCTACAAAAGACCCATCGACACTCCAGTACCATCATGAATCACGCCTGAAATATCCGGAGCTCCAGATTGCGATAGACTCACTCAAACCAGGCAAAGCCAGCGGCCCTGACAATATTAGCGCAGAACACATCAAACACCTCGGCGTGATTGCTCGAAGACTCCTGCTCCTCCTCCTGAATGCAATCCTACAAAGTGGACACTGCCCAAAATCACTGAAGACAGGAATCATTCTGCCCTTCCACAAAGGTAAAGGAAAAAGCACTCAGGATCCACGTAACTACCGAGGCATCACACTAACTCCAACGCTCACCAAGTTGCTTGAAACCTGCATCAAGCCTCGCCTCGAGACACAGCTGTCCATCAAAGACATCCCCGACCAACTACAGTTTGGATTTCGCAAAGGCTTCTCATGTCAACTGACTGCATTGTGCCTTCAACTCACAATTGAGATCACAGGAGCTAAAAAGAGACCCTTGTACATTTGCTTCCTGGATGCAGAGAAAGCGTTTGATAAAGTATGGCACCTTGGCTTACTCCATAAGTTAAGGAAATCTGAAGCTGATCCGGATATCCAGCACATCATTCACAACCTCTATAACGGAATGGAAAGCCAAGTCCTCTGGGATGGAAGGGTCACACAAACCATCCATATTCAACAGGGTGTCCGTCAAGGTGGAGTCCTCTCTCCCACACTATATACACTGTTCGTTGATGGTCTCATCAAGAAGCTCAGAGACTGCCAGCTTGGATGCATGATTAACGGCCGCTACTCCGGTGTCATTGTGCTTGCTGACGATGTCGCCTTGATCAGCAACACACCATCACAGTTGCAAGAGATGATCACGGCAACCCAAGCATACACAAGAGAATGGCGCTATAAAATCAATCCCACTAAGAGCGCAGTTGTGGTGATGAATGCTCGAAAGATGGACAGCCAACAGGAGTGGACAATGGGTGACCTCACTATATCCCGAAAAGACTCTCACCAACATCTTGGGATCACAAGGTCATCATCACAGACCGACCCGACGGATTACATCATATCAAAGGGACTTAATGCCTTTTACGCCCTTTGCGGTGCAGGTGCCCATACCTTGGGACTCGTCCCTCTTCTCTCAATACGCCTGTGGAACATCTATTGCATCCCCAGGATGCTCTACGGAACCTCCATCTTACTCCTCAATAAGTCAATGTTAAGCAAACTAAACCGTGCACAGACCCACCTATTCAAGCGCATCCTTGGCATTCCTGTCACAGCCGCTGATGAGAGTGTATTCCTCCTAACAGGCCTCATACCAATCAGTCAAAGAATTGGCCAAGAGAAACTACTGCTGCTCGGCCAACTACTTGACCTCGACACCACCAGATTCGAGCGCCGGACCTTTCTACATGCACTCAGCAGTGACACTCCCTCAGTAAAAAGCCTGAAAGTTATTCTGGCTGTGTACAAGCTTCCAACCATCGAGGACCTAATTAATGATCCCATTCCCTACATCTCCTGGAAACGCAGAGTTAAGAACTCAATCTCTGCTGCAGTCGAGGAAGCTACACGGGAAGGAGCTGCCACCAAGACGTCCCTTGCATTCTGGCATGGAAAATCCATCAACCCAAGGAACCTCTACCCAAAAGACCCACCATCAACAATAATTAGACAGGCACTGACCATTAGAGCACAGCTCCTCACATCTACCTACCTCACCCGAACCCGCCTCACCAAAATTAATAAAGCAACCAACACTAAGTGCCCTCTATGCAATCTTGAGGACGATACCGTCACACACGTCGTGGCTGCCTGTACGGCTACCGTCAACCTATTGGAAGAACTTATTGACAGAGTCAGCAGGCTCCTACGTAACGTCTCCAACTCTGCACCAAATACACCCCTGCTCGACACCCAGGACCCCTCCCATTTGACCTGCGCTATTCTCCTGCCATATGATCCATCCCTTCCCTACACTATCAATGACTCAATTCTGAAAATGACACTTCATTATCTATATAAAGTTCATGCCCATCGCCTGCACTCCATACCCTCCAACTAAGGACGATACAGCATATTTATTACACAGCCTACCACTTCAACTGCGAGGAACTCGCTGATCTCCGAAAAACGGAGGGATAAAACAGAGAGGTATGCCATTGTATTGTGCAGCAGTTTGCCGTGAATCACGTGAGAAAGTGTATATTTTAAGCCTTCATTTTTAGGAAAAATAATCCAAAAAAAGATAAGAAAATTGACACGAAAGGGGTAAGAAACATAACTACTTTTAAATCATGACCATTATTTGAACAATTGATGAAGATTTAGTTGATTTTGGGTTATGTTTTAGTAGGGTATCTCCACGCCGTTAGGGTTAGGGTTTTAAAAAATGGATACGAAACTACACTAATAATAATAATTATATTTGCTTATATAGCGCCTAACAATTACTTTATCAGAAGTCTCTAAGTTACTTAGTAAGCGCTCTACAATAATGCAACATAATTACCCTGGCTTTAGCAGAGCAGCTGTCACGTGCTCTGCATTTCAAGGAATGAATTCCTACCAGGTAGCCATTTACTTCACCTGGGTGGAGTGTGGCAAATGTAGATCAATGTCTTGCCAAAGGACATTAGTGCCGCGGCGGGACTCGAACCGCGGACTAGTTGTGATCGACAGTCCGGCGACGTGTCCACTCGACCACGACACCTCTACATCAATTACACTAGCGCCCAGAATTGTTTGCAGAGCAGACCCTATGGTCGGCTTCTGTTTCTAAGTCTAAAGAGAGGAGCCGACCCTACCCAAATCAGACTAATCAGAATATCTAGACCTAGTCAGATTTTATTGAAACTTTCATCAGTTTGCTTCTCTTATTTTTCTACTTTCTTTTAGTTTGAGAGTAGGTCTAGATCTAGTTGTATATTCAGGTTGGATTTCCCTTTAAAGTCATGTGTAGGCAAATGAATAAACTTTGCTTCAAATGATGCCCCAACCATGCATTCCATCAACAGGATCAAGATGTTACATAAAAATACATAGAACTTAGAAGGGAACAGCATGGACGTAGTACATACAGCACCAAGCTGCCTGCATTATGACACAATTATCAGTACACGGGACTACTTTTGTCAGCAGGTGTTGAAAGTCCGAGCTCACAATCATTAGATCATACATATTAAACATGCATGTCAACTTTTCAGAACAGAAAACAGTAACTATAGATTTATGTACATTTTGTAAATAAATTAGGTAATTCTAAGACTTACCCATACTGTAGATTAGCAGGGAAAACAGAGTACTGCACTGTACAATGGCAGCTGTATAACGGCCATTTACACCGATCAGCTCCCAATGCATATATACAGTACATATACACATTGTAAATGTATTGTGTAGGCCTACGGCCTTGAGTATCACACACACAGCCTTTTTCAAATAGCGCGCTATTTGAAAAAGGCTGTACGAGATTAGAGCATGTTTAGTCTTGATCGATATTGCAGACCTTTGCATGTCAAGATGGTGCACAATCTGATAATGACTAATGATTGGGGGCAAAGAAGTTCCCCATTTTCACCTCTGATAATTGCCCTATTTACTCAGTGACAAATGCTCATATTTGATCCTAATGGTTTCTTTTGGTTTCTACTGTTCTCTTTTTTTTTATAAGACGTCAAATGACGTAATAACGTCGTCCATACGACAAAAAATAATGACAAATAATAGTCTTTGAAAGACGTCATATGACATCGTCCACACGACAAAAATTATTACGGAAGAAAATAGACTTTTAAAGACGTCATAATAACGTCGTCCATACAACAAAAATTAATGACAATTAATATTCTTCGAAAGACGTCATAATTACGTCGTCCATACGACAAAAATTCATTGGAAAGAATAGCCTTTTAAAGACGTCATAATGACGTCAAATTAACGTCGTCAATACGACAAAGATTATATTGGAAAGAATAGTCATTTAAAGACGCGTCATAATGATGTCGTAATAACGTCGTCCATACAACAAAAATTAATGACAAATAATAGTCTTCGCAAGCCGTCATAATTACGTCGTCTATACGACAAAAATTATATTAGCAAAAATAGTCTTTTAAAGACGTCAAAATGTTGTCGTAATGACGTCGTCAATATGACAAAAATTATCTTGGAAAAGTAGTCATTTAAAGACGTCATAATGACTTCGTAATAACGTCGTCATTACGACATAAATTTTATTGGAAAAATAGTCTTTTAAAGACGTCATAATGTTGTCGTAATGACGTCGTCAATACGACAAAAATTATCTTGGAAAAATAGTCTTTTAAAGTCGTCATAATGACGTCGTCAATACGACAAAAATTATCTTGGAAAAATTAATCTTTTAAAGACGTCATAATGACGTCGTAATGACGTCGTAAATACGACAAAAATTATCTTAGAAAAATAGTCTTTTAAGTCGTCATAATGACGTCGTCAATACGACAAAAATTATCTTGGAAAATATAGTCTTTTAAAGACGTCAAAATGTTGTCGTAATGACGTCGTCAATACGACAAAAATTATCTTGAAAAAATAGTTTTTTTAAAGACGTCATAACGACGTCGTAATGACGTCGTCAATACGACACAAATTATATTGGAAAAATTAGTCTTTTAAAGACGTCATTATGACGTCGTAATGACGTCGTCAATGCGACAAAAATTATCTTGGAAAAAATAGTCTTTTGAAGACGTCATAATGACGTCGTAATGACGTCGTCAATGCGACAAAAATTATCTTGGAAAAATAGTCTTTTGAAGACGACATAATGACGTCGTTATGACGTCGTCCATACGACGTACGACGTGTTTACCACTTTACGACCAATTTATGACGTCTTTAAGACGTCAGTCTGCTATCAGGGGAGATGCAATATCAGCGGAACAACCGTCGATATCAGATTCAGAAACTGAATCTAGGCCTAGGCCTACATTAATGATGACATTAAGTAGAGTCTACATGTACATAGAAACAAGAAAATATAATCAATTTTACATTTCAAATAGCTCCTGTGAGGATCCCAAAAAGACACCATGAAATGCGTTCCTTCCTTTTGAATGTGATGTGCCCCTTGATATATTTGTTTTTTTTGTAATTGTATGTTTATTTCCTACTGCTGTTCTTTGAAGCATGATTGGTTTTCGTCATTTTCAGAAAATTTCTAGCTAAAAGCTTGTGCCCCCAAAAAGGACACCCCTCCCCTTCCCCCTCCCCCCTCCGCTTCTTCCCTCCGCTTCCTCCTCCCCTCCGCTTCCTCCTCCCCTCCGCTTCCTCCTCCCCTTCGCTTCCTCCTCCCCTCCACTTCCTCCTCCCCTCTCTCTCCCCTCCTCCTTCTCCCTCTTCCCTCTCACACCAAAAATTTCGGATCCACCACAGCTACCGTACCTGGCAAGACAGACAATTATTTACAAGTGGGTCTGCAAAAACATTGTGTGGATGTCTACACTGTACAGTACATCTAGTGTTTAGTAGTGGCTCGCCCCTACAACACACACAAATACACACACTGCAATGACTGCATGTAGTGTAATTGCACACGATGCGTTACTGTATAAGGATCTTGCCATGATGATTTTTCCTTACGTACCGCTAGATCCTAGATGGCAGGAAATATGAGTAATTTTTAAGGCAAATGATGGAATGAGTGATCATTATAGGTACATGTAGGGAACCAGGTAGTATTATTTCTCAGTGCGTAAAACAAATGGCGACCCTCGCACTGGAACTGGCTATATTGGCGTTATTTTCCAGTGTAAAATCAGGTATGTGATATTCATTTTGGCTTTTCTTTCTACACTGACTGGCTGAGAAACATCTGTATACTTCACTACTTTTGCAAACGTGTTTTCTTGACCTTTTCTCTCTAGCTGGGCTATTACATGTGAAACTGCTATGCTAAGCATACCACACTTTCGTGTACGAGAAGTGTTTCTCCTTAAATGCAATGCCCCAGTCGAAATAAAATAGTCAAAAACTACAAAAAAAATATATGAAAAATAGACCAAGAAAATATATTTCTCACTATTTCGTCTCTCTTAAAATAGATGGAAAATAGTCCAGCAATAGATTAAAAATAGCAAAAAAATAGCGAAAAAATATATTTTTAGGTTATATGTTTTGGAACGCTTGAAAAATAGCGAAAAAATAGAAAAATATACAGAAAATATATGAAATAAAATAGTCTAAAACTATATATAAAAATATATGAAAAATATATTTTCTCACTATTTCTTCTCTTTAAAAAATAGATGGAAAATAGTCCAGAAATAGATTAAAAATAGAAAAAAAATAGCAACAAAATATATTTTTAGGTTATATGTTTTGGAACGCTTAAAAAAATAGCGAAAAAATAGAAAAATATACAGAAACTATATGAAATAAAATAGTCTAAAACTATATAAAAAAATTATGAAATAAAATATATTTTCCCACTATTTTGTTACTCCAAGAAATAGCAAGAAAATAGGAAGGAAATAGGAAGGAAATATCTTTAAAATATATCCAGACTGCAGTCACCATCACAATACACTCTCTATATCATCATCTATGACCCTCTCACAATCACATCACCCCTAAAAAAGAGCTGACAACACTCACTTAACCTTTCAGATTAGTGGAGACAAATTTAAGCTACAAGTATTGAAAGAAATCGTTAAAATATATACAGTGTACGATCTGGAACATGAATTTAATGGTATATACATCAATGAATTTGTACAGCTGATAATGGAAAAAGCATGGATCCTATAAAAGATGCCTGAAAATTTGGCTTATGTTGAGATCTTGTTTTATCCTAGATGGATATAACAATAAAAAAGGACAATGTAGAAAAGAATATGCATCCTAATATTAAACTTTTTTGGCAAGTACAGTGAAAGGAATTGTAGCACATAATGTATATAAAAAGATAAATAATGATTAACCTTTCGCAAATAATATTTATATAATATACAGCTCGGAAAATAATTATTAGACCACAAAGTATCGGGCGCATAGATATATGAAATCTGTATATTTTTGATGGGCTCAATCAGTGGGTTATGAAATCACCACTGGTACTAATGGTGGAATCTTGGATAAGAATTCTAAAAACAGTGGTATACACATATTCTTTTTTCGCTAAAAGTGTCCAGATAGCCATTTTCGGACGATTTTGTGGTCCATTAGGTTAAACTAGTGTTTTCCAGCATTTGTGTGATGTGAGTCAAATTTTGAAACACGGAAGGGTCGACTTTTAATCAAGAGTTGTTTTACATTTTTGATAAACGCATTTCAAGTAAATATCAAATGAATGTCAACCCAGTGTTCAGTGAAGAAAGATTCAAAACTTACCTCACTTGACCACAATGTCTGAAAATACTTGTTTGGCCCAATGGACCACATAATTGGCACCAACATGGCCATGTGGGCACTGTTAATTGGGAAAAACATGTGTACATCTTTGTAATCAGCACATTTTATCCCTGAATCCACCAGAAGGACTATGTACATGTAATCCAGTGATTGAATCCACCAAAAAGATTAATGTTTTTGTACTAATATAAATGTTCTAATTTTGGGCATATATACAGTCAACTCTGACTTATGCAAGGTCAAAACAATGGAAAATAAAGAGAAAAGACTAATATAACACCTTCGACTTAGGCCTGCATTCATCTTATGCAAATTCGACTTAGGCAGAGTTGACTGTATGTGATAGATAGGTTTCTGTAAAATTAAATAAATATACATGAAAATGTATCATACCGGTAAATACCAAACATGACATTCTTTGGCACATAAAAATTATTTAAAAAAAACTTTCCAGTATTGTGCATATATATGCATCCCTATACATGTTATGGCAAGCTACTGAAAGGCAAGGAAAATATTTGCACTGAATATAATAAAATAATATAACATTTTATAAACATATATGAAAAGTACATCTATTATAACACACTGGGGCAGAATGCAGCTATTGTTTGGCAGTTGATATACAAAAACATTGATGGACATTATACTTTACCCCCCCCTCCATAACAAAAATACTTAAAGATGAAAAGAAAAAAAATACAAGAGACCTGTCACAGTGGGTCTTTAGCTTACCTGAGCATGCAGCTTTGCAAGCTGGGCACTTTGATCATTTTTCTTCAGTAAATTGAGATACCCTTCACACATTGATGACTCCTACCAAGTTCAGTTACAATAATCTACCAATTATGTTTTTTCAAGAAGACAATAATGTTGATTTGGCTTTTCTTTGCTGCCCCCTGATGCACCACCCCACTTGAACAAATTAAGATCCCCTTACTTTTAAGAGATGACTCCTGCCAAGTTTGGTCAAAATCTACTTTATGCGTTCTGAAGAAGATTGACATGTTTTTGGCCCTATATTTAATTCCCTCCATCTTTACTCTCAGAGCCTGCTGGAATTCAGCTGATTTGTGTCCGTCCCCCTTTGATCTTCCTGCAATTGTTGAAAGATATAAAACAGAACAAAAATATTTAGAAGTATTAGTGATGCTTATCAGAATTGCCAAGATCGAGTAGCGTCACATGTTAGCTCAAACAACACGATGCTCAGAAATAAAATGATAGTACAGTTCACTGGATACTGCCCATAAAAAGCCATAAAAGTAGAGCTTTTGAAAAGTATAATCAACTTCGCATAAGTCAATCTTGACATGCAAAAGTTAAAGTCGCAATTAAAAGTTTTATTTTCAAAATAGGCAATTATTCAACATTCAAAATCTATAACTTACGGGTCCTTGGTCTTTCAAGCAAGTCAACAGAGTACCACTTCTTTTTAGCCTCATCGTATGCCTCCCATCCATCGATCCTCATCCTCCGGCCACCTGCCGAACTTCGCTGCTCAAACCACCCTCTTCACATTATCCAGTGTGACTGTGAACACACACGACGAGTGCATGCATATTCTAGAAAAGAAAAAAAAAGATTATATGATTTAAATCATTTTACAAATTTTACAAAATATATCCTGGAAAAAGGCATGCATGCACATGATGAACAGGATTCCTACTAGTAATTAGAAATCTATAGTAGGGCCTACAGGCTGGATCTCTAAAACTAAAACTAAAAGAGTCTTAAACTATACTAAAGTCAATCATGACTGATACTGTTGGTCTTACTCTTACTTAGTGATAGTGATAAGTTTAACCAGTTTACCGAGTCAGTGAATGATACGGTTACGACATATCTATATATTAATACGCAAAATCGCCGCGGGGGGTACGTAACGGTCTGCCAATGTGAATTTTTAGACATCAAACCCGTCTTTCCTCGACCCTACCCGCCTCGGCCGTCGCGCGGGAACGGCGACACAATTCAAGCGGACCCGCTCGCGCATGCCGCGTGCCACGTCGACCCCGTGGTCGCCGTCCATGTCTTTAAAGGTGGTTTCGGGGTCCCCGGGAGGACGGGCGGACGAGAGCACGGCCGGCGTCGTTCGTGCAAGGAGGCGACGAACCCGCGAGAGTGAGTCGGCGAGGCGTGCACCCGCCCTCTGCACGTCTTATCAAAGAGATGTGTTGTAGCAATATGCACGTCGCAAAGGGTAGGGCCTATCCCGTGTTAGGCATCTTGCTATATGCGGTCTAATCAAAGAGATACTTTATCAAGAGACACTCCACTCACGTCATGTAGCGTAGCACATGCATGATGCGATGGGTTGGGCCTATCCCGTGTGAGGCATCTTGCTATATATACGCATCAGCCAAACTGACGTCAACGTAATACGTGGTTCTACGCTCACACACGTACACACACAGTCGAGATAATTCGTGCGACGGTTACAATATATTGGCACAAACAGTCCGATTTTTCGCGTAAAATCTTTACTTTGAATATATTTGTACAAATTCTGTGGACCATGCCAACATAATCATAGTCCAAGCTTCTGCTTTATTGGTCTTTTATGAAAACTACATTGAAATCACAACAATAATAACGCAAATAGATTGTAAATGTCGAGACCATATAACTGAAGAGAAGAAAAATTCAGCGAGCTTAGGTAATATCACATGCCTCCGCACGGGCAACTCCCGCGGTGTCAGGCCAGTCACGGCGCTCACACAATGCAATTTAACCTATGCAGTAACTGCAGCACTCTAGCTATACTGCATGTAGTACCTGTATATAGCGTGTATTTAGATCATTCAATGTTTCATGTTTGAGCCGTGCAATTGTTGTTTTCTTTTATTTCTTTTTGAATGTGATGTGAATGTGAGTACGGTACGTACATGCTATTACAGAAGTGTGCAAGGAATGATAGGCCTACAGGTGGAAGGAGGCGCGGATCCAGGGGGCAGGGGCCTTGTCCCCCCTCCCAGCAAAGAAAAAAAAGAGAGAGAGAGAAGGAAAGAAGGGAAAAGGAAGAGAAAGGGAAAGAAAGAAGAGGAAGAAGAAAAGAAAAGGTGTAAATAAGAAGGAGATGGGGGGGGGCGCCTTGCCTCCCGGGCTGTTGCCTCCCCACCCCCTCATCAACAAAATAAGAGAAAGGAAGGAAAGGGAAAGAAAAAAGGAAAAGAGATAAAGAAAAGAAAATTTTCTCGCCAACAAGTTGTGAATCGAGGGCCAAAAAACCTTGCCTCTCCCCGGCCCCCGCCCCGCCAACAAAGAGAGCTAAAATGGAACAAAAAAGAGTAAGAAGAAAAGAAAAGGGTGAAAAGAAGGGAGATCAGTTGCGATTAATCCCGCCAAAAACGTGTGAATCGGCCCTTGCCTCCCTTCCCCAGCACACCTAAAGAGAGAGAAAGAAGGGAAGGGAAAGAAAAAAAAAGAGAAAGAAGAAAGGTAGGGAGATCAGTTGCGATTTTCCCGCCAACAAGGTGTAGATCGGGGGCGCTTGCATACTGACGGGGCTTGGGTGCTTGGGGCCTGCCCCAAATGAAATTTAAACGTGGTTTATTTCTAATTCGATACCGGTGATTTACAAATGTTGCTGAAATGACATAATTTTCCGAGATTTTTAGTACATTATACTTTTGATGCGTTTGTTGGAAAATGACAAATTCCCAAATTTACAGTCAGGCAAAAATATACTTATTTAGAGGCCTACATGTCAGGGTCCGCGGAATGGCAGGGCTCGGGGCTCGAGCTCCACCCCCCTCCCACTTTTTGTGGAAAAAGTATATTAAAGAGAAATAGAAAGAAAGAGAGAAAGAAAGAAAAATAGTGACCTGCCAGTGTCACAAAATAATGAGGTATCAAAATATGCTCATCTGACCGTGATTAAATGCCTAAAACCCTGAGCTTCTGGGGCTCCGCCCCCTGGACCCCACGCCAATGAGTGACCTGCCAGTGCCACAAATAAGGTATCAAATTATACTCATCTGACCGTAATTAAATGCCTAAAAACCCTGAACTTCCGGTGGCTCTGCCCCCTGGACCCACTCAATGGCCCTAAGGCGGACCCCTGGATGCTTATCTGACGGTAATTTAATGCCTAAAACCCTGAGCTTCTGGGGCTCCGCCCTTGACCCCCGAATCACTATGAAAACGTTGAGCGGGGCTTGCATGTAAGAGTGGGGTGATGCGGATGTTTTGTCTGCCCCGCCTCCCCCAAAAAAAAACGTTTTTGCTCATTACGTACCAATATTTGGCTCGCATAACTTCAAATTTGGGCCCCCTAAGGAATCCTTGATCCGCGCCTGGGTGGAAGGGATATAAAACAAATATACAATGACTCATTCTCGGAACAAGCTAAAACTATTCGCACTCAGGAACATCAATAGTACTGTTCTCCCTCGGGCCGCGATGGCCCTCGGGAGAATATAATACGATTTGATGTTCCTTCGATGCGAATAGTTTTAGCTAGATCCTCGAGTGTCATTTATATTTGTATATTTGTATATTATTTTCAGTGCATGCATGACAACAATATTCGTATAGATAACGAGTGAGGATCCGGAAAGGGATAGTGAAAAAGTAGGAACGAATTTAAGTGACGACAATAATCGTAATTAACGAAAGTAAAAAGAAAGTATTAGTCTAAAATATATGCATCAATTTTAATTACAACTTATTGATTTCACTGTTTTCTTCCAATTTTCAAGTTTTATTACATGATACATATTTATAAAAAAAAATTCAAAATGATACATGGGACAGCAAACAAAAGGTTGATATTCTAACGAGTACAATATTAATGAAAAGAAGAAGAAAAATTATAAAATGATAAAAAGAAATTATCTTTAAAAAATATTATTAAAAAAATAAAAAAATAAAAAATAAAAATAATAATATTAATAATAATAATCGATAGCACATATCTATTTTCAACCCCCACCCTCCCTAGAATCCCGTGGATTTTCCACGGGTCCTGCTAGTCTATATATTAATACGCAAAATCGCCGCGGGGGGTGCGTAACGGTCTGCCAATGTGAATTTTAGACATCAAACCCGTCTTTCCTCGACCCTACCCGCCTCGGCCGTCGCGCGGGAACGGCGACACAATTCCGAGCGGACCCGCTCGCGCATGCCGCGTGCCACGTCGACCCCGTGGTCGCCGTCCATGTCGTTATAAAGGTGGTTTCGGGGTCCCGGGAGGACGGGCGGACGAGAGCACGGCCGGCGTCGTCCGTGCAAGGAGGCGAGTGAGGCGGCGAGGCGTGCACCCGCCCTCTGTCTAATTATTCAAAGAGATCACACTATTAAGGGACGGTCCTCTCCATAATGTGTTGTAGCAAATATGCACGATGCAAAGGGTCGGGCCTATCCCGTGTGAGGCATCTTGCTATATATACGCAGTAGCCAAACTGACGTGAACGTAATATGTTGGTTCTACGCTCACACACACACACACACAGTCGAGTTTCGTGCGACTGCCACAATTTATTGGCACAAACCGTCCGATTTTTCGCGTAAAATCTTTACTTTGAAAATAGTTATACAAATTCTATGAACCATGCCAACATAATCATAATCCAAGCTTCTGCTTTATTGGTCTTTTCATGAAAACTACATTGAAATCACAACAATAATACCGCAAATAGATTGTAATTATCGAGATCTAACTAACGAGAAGGTAAATTCAGCGAGCTTACGTATTAATTTCAAATGCCTCCGCACGGGCAACTCCAGCGGTGTCAGGCCAGTCACGGCGCTCACACAATGCAATTTACAACTGCAGCACTCTAGCTACTGCAGTACCTGTATAGCGTGTATTTAGATCATTCAATGTTTCATGTTTGAGCCGTGCAATTAATTTTTTTTTCTTTTATTTCTTTTTTGAATGTGATGTGAATGTGAGTACGGTACGTACATGCTATTACAGAAGTGTGCAAGGAATGATAGGCCTACAGGTGGAAGCAGGCGCTGATCCAGGGGCAGGGCCCTTGCCCCCCCAGCAAAGAAAAAAAGAGAGAGAAGGAAAAGAAGGGAAAGAGGAGAGAAAGGGAAAGAAAGAAGAGGAAGAAGAAAAGAAAAGGGGTAAAAAGAAGGAGATGGGGGGCGAAAGGGCCTTGCCTCCCATCAAAAAAATAAGAGAGAAGGAAGGAAAGGGAAAGAAAAAGGAAAAAGGAGATAAAGAGAAAGAAAAAAGAGGAAGAAAGGAAAAGAAGGGGATATCAGTTGCAATTTTCTCGCCAACAAGTTGTGAATCGAGGGCCAAAAACCCTTGCCTCCCTCCCCCCACCGCCAACAAAAGAGCTAAAATGGAACAAAAAAGAGTAAGAAGAAAAGAAAAGGGTGAAAAGAAGGGAGATCAGTTGCGATTAATCCCGCCAAAAACGTGTGGATCGGCCCTTGCCTCCCTTCCCCAGCACACCTAAAGAGAGAGAAGGGAAGGTAAAGGAAAAAAAAAAGAGAAAGAAGAAAGGTAGGGAGATCAGTTGCGATTTTTCCCGCCAACAAGGTGTAGACTGACGGGGGCTTGGGTGCTTGGGGGGCCTGCCCCCAAATAAAATTCAAACGTGGTTTATTTCTAATTCGATACCGGTGATTTACAAATGTTGCTGAAATGACATAATTTTCCGAGATTTTTAGTACATTATACTTTTGTATGCGTTTGTTGGAAAATGACAAATTCCCAAATTTACAGTCAGGCAAGAAATATACTTATTTAGAGGCCTACATGTCAGGGTCCGCGGAACGGCAGGGCTCGGGGCTCGAGCTCCCCCCTCCCCACTTTTTGTGAAAAAGTATATTAGAGAAATAGAAAGAAAGAAAAAGAATAGTGACCTGCCAGTGTCACAAAATAATGAGGTATCAAAATATGCTCATCTGACCGTGATTAAATGCCTAAAACCCTGAGCTTCTGGGGCTCCGCCCCTGGACCCCACGCCAATGAGTGACCTGCCAGTGTCACAAATAAGGTATCAAAGTATACTCATCTGACCGTAATTAAATGCCTAAAAACCTGAACTTCCGGTGGCTCTGCCCCTGGACCCACTCAATGGCCCTAAGGCGGACCCCTGGATGCTTATCTGACGGTAATTTAATGCCTAAAACCCTGAGCTTCTGGGGCTCCGCCCTTGACCCCCGAATCACTTTGAAAACGTTGAGCGGGGCTTGCATGTAAGAGTGGGGTGATGCGGATTTTTGTCTGCCCCGGCCTCCCCCAAAAAAAAAACGTTTTTGCTCATTACGTACCAATATTTGGCTCGCATAACTTCAAATTTGGGCCCCCTAAGGAATCCTGGATCCGCGCCTGGGTGGAAGGGATATAAAACAAATATACAATGACTCATTCTCGGAACAAGCTAAAACTATTCGCACTCAGGAACATCAATAGTACTGTTCTCCCTCGGGCCGCGATGGCCCTCGGGAGAATATAATACGATTTGATGTTCCTTCGATGCGAATAGTTTTAGCTAGATCCTCGAGTGTCATTGTATATTTGTATATTTGTATATTATTTTCAGTGCATGCATGACAACAATATTCGTATAGATAACGAGAGTGAGGATCCGGAAAGGGATAGTGAAAAAAGTAGGAACGAATTTAAGTGACGACAATAATCGTAATTAACGAAAGTAAAAGAAAGTATTAGTTTAAAATATATGCATCAATTTTAATTACAAATCATTGATTTCACTGTTTTCTTCCAATTTTCAAGTTTTATTACATGATACATATTTATAAAAAAAATTCAAAATGATACATGGGACAGCAAACAAAAGGTTGATATTCTAACGAGTACAATATTAATGAAAAGAAGAAGAAAAATTATAAAATGATAAAAAGAAATTATCTTTAAAAATATTATTAAAAAAAATAAAAAAATAAAAAATAATAATATTAATAATAATGATCGATAGCACATATCTATTTTCAACCCCCCACCCTCCCTAGAATCCCGTGGATTTTCCACGGGTCCTGCTAGTCTATATATTAATACGCAAAATCGCCGCGGGGGGTGCGTAACGGTCTGCCAATGTGAATTTTTAGACATCAAACCCGTCTTTCCTCGACCCTACCCGCCTCGGCCGTCGCGCGGGAACGGCGACACAATTCCGAGCGGACCCGCTCGCGCATGCCGCGTGCCACGTCGACCCCGTGGTCGCCGTCCATGTCGTTATAAAGGTGGTTTCGGGGTCCCGGGAGGACGGGCGGACGAGAGCACGGCCGGCGTCGTCCGTGCAAGGAGGCGAGAGTGAGGCGGCGAGGCGTGCACCCGCCCTCTGTCTAATTATTCAAAGAGATCACACTATTAAGGGACGGTCCTCTCCATAATGTGTTGTAGCAAATATGCACGATGCAAAGGGTCGGGCCTATCCCGTGTGAGGCATCTTGCTATATATACGCAGTAGCCAAACTGACGTGAACGTAATATGTTGGTTCTACGCTCACACACACACACACACAGTCGAGTTTCGTGCGACTGCCACAATTTATTGGCACAAACCGTCCGATTTTTCGCGTAAAATCTTTACTTTGAAAATATTTATACAAATTCTATGAACCATGCCAACATAATCATAATCCAAGCTTCTGCTTTATTGGTCTTTTCATGAAAACTACATTGAAATCACAACAATAATACCGCAAATAGATTGTAATTATCGAGATCTAACTAACGAGAAGGTAAATTCAGCGAGCTTATTAATTTCAAATGCCTCCGCACGGGCAACTCCAGCGGTGTCAGGCCAGTCACGGCGCTCACACAATGCAATTTACAACTGCAGCACTCTAGCTACTGCAGTACCTGTACAGCGTGTATTTAGATCATTCAATGTTTCATGTTTGAGCCGTGCAATTAATTTTTTTTTCTTTTATTTCTTTTTTGAATGTGATGTGAATGTGAGTACGGTACGTACATGCTATTACAGAAGTGTGCAAGGAATGATAGGCCTACAGGTGGAAGCAGGCGCTGATCCAGGGGCAGGGGCCTTGCCCCCAGCAAAGAAAAAAAGAGAGAGAGAAGGAAAAGAAGGGAAAGAGGAGAGAAAGGGAAAGAAAGAAGAGGAAGAAGAAAAGAAAAGGGGTAAAAGAAGGAGATGGGGGGAAAGGGCCTTGCCTCCCCTGTTGCCATCAAAAAAATAAGAGAGAAGGAAGGAAAGGGAAAGAAAAAGGAAAAAAGGAGATAAAGAGAAAGAAAAAAGAGGAAGAAAGGAAAAGAAGGGGATATCAGTTGCAATTTTCTCGCCAACAAGTTGTGAATCGAGGGCCAAAAACCCTTGCCTCCCTCCCCCGCCACCGCCAACAAAAGAGAGCTAAAATGGAAAAAAAAAGAGTAAGAAGAAAAGAAAAGGGTGAAAAGAAGGGGAGATCAGTTGCGATTAATCCCGCCAAAAACGTGTGGATCGGCCCTTGCCTCCCTTCCCCCAGCACACCTAAAAGAGAGAGAAAGAAGGGAAGGGAAAGGAAAAAAAAGAGAAAGAAGAAAGGTAGGGGAGATCAGTTGCGATTTTTCCCGCCAACAAGGTGTAGACTGACGGGGGCTTGGGTGCTTGGGGGCCTGCCCCAAATAAAATTCAAACGTGGTTTATTTCTAATTCGATACCGGTGATTTACAAATGTTGCTGAAATGACATAATTTTCCGAGATTTTTAGTACATTATACTTTTGTATGCGTTTGTTGGAAAATGACAAATTCCCAAATTTACAGTCAGGCAAGAAATATGCTTATTTAGAGGCCTACATGTCAGGGTCCGCGGAACGGCAGGGCTCGGGGCTCGAGCTCCACCCCTCCCCACTTTTTGTGAAAAAGTATATTAGAGAGAAATAGAAAGAAAGAGAGAAAGAAAGAAAGAATAGTGACCTGCCAGTGTCACAAAATAATGAGGTATCAAAATATGCTCATCTGACCGTGATTAAATGCCTAAAACCCTGAGCTTCTGGGGCTCCGCCCCCTGGACCCCACGCCAATGAGTGACCTGCCAGTGTCACAAATAAGGTATCAAAATATACTCATCTGACCGTAATTAAATGCCTAAAACCCTGAACTTCCGGTGGCTCTGCCCCTGGACCCACTCAATGGCCCTAAGGCGCACCCTGGATGCTTATCTGACGGTAATTTAATGCCTAAAACCCTGAGCTTCTGGGGCTCCGCCCTTGACACCCGAATCACTTTGAAAACGTTGAGCGAGGCTTGCATGTAAGAGTGGGGTGATGCAAATTTTTGTCTGCCCCGGCCTCCCCAAAAAAAAAAACGTTTTTGCTCATTACGCCACATTACGTACCAATATTTGGCTCGCATAACTTCAAATTTGGGCCCCTAAGGAATCCTGGATCCGCGCCTGGGTGGAAGGGATATAAAACAAATATACAATGACTCATTCTCGAACAAGCTAAAACTATTCGCACTCAGGAACATCAATAGTACTGTTCCCCTCGGGCCGCGATGGCCCTCGGGAGAATATAATACGATTTGATGTTCCTTCGATGCGAATAGTTTTAGCTAGATCCTCGAGTACGTGTCATTGTATATTTGTATATTTGTATATTATTTTCAGTGCATGCATGAGAACAATATTCGTATAGATAACGAGAGTGAGGATCCGGAAAGGGATAGTGAAAAAAGTAGGAACGAATTTAAGTGACGACAATAATCGTAATTAACGAAAGTAAAAGAAAGTATTAGTCTAAAATATATGCATCAATTTTAATTACAAATTATTGATTTCACTGTCTTCTTCCAATTTTCAAGTTTTATTACATGATACATATTTATAAAAAAACAATTCAAAATGATACATGGGACAGCAAACAAAAGGTTGATATTCTAACGAGTACAATATTAATGAAAAGAAGAAGAAAAATTTTAAAATGATAAAAAGAAATTATCTTTAAAAATATTATTAAAAAAAAAAATAATAATAAAAATAATAATATTAATAATGATAATAATCGATAGCACATATCTATTTTCAACCCCCCACCCTCCCTAGAATCCCGTGGATTTTCCACGGGTCCTGCTAGTCTATATATTAATACGCAAAATCGCCGCGGGGGTAACGGTCTGCCAATGTGATTTTTGACATCCTTTCCTCGACCTGCCCGCCTCTGCCGTGGCGCGGCGGCGACACAATTCCGAACGGATGGGATCGGGCATGTCGCGTGCCACGTCGACCCCGTGGTCGCCGTCCATGTCGTTAAAGGTGGTTTCGGGGTCCCGGGAGGACGGGCGGACGAGAGCACGGCCGGCGTCGTCCGTGCAAGGAGGCGACAAACCCGCGAGAGTGAGTCGGCGAGGCGTGCACCCGCCCTCTGCACGTCTAATCAAAGAGATCACACTATCAAGGGACTGTCCACTCCATAATGTGTTGTAGCAAATATGCACAATGCAAAGGGTGGTGCCTATCCCGTGCTAGGCATCTTGCTATATGCAGTCTAATCAAAGACATACACTATTAAGAGACACTCCACTCGCGTCATGTAGCGTAGAACATGCATGATGCGATGGCTTGGGCCTATCCCGTGTGAGGCATCTTGCTATATGCAGCAGCCAGACTGCGTATAATGTCTTGGTTCTACGCTCACGTCCCACACACACAGTCAAGTTTTTGTGCGACTGCTGCAATATATTGGCACAAACCGTCCGATTTTTAGCTTAAAATCTTTACTTTGAAAATATTTGTACAAAATCTGTGAACCATGCCAACATAATCATAGTCCAAGCTTCTGCTTTATTAGTCTTTTCATGAAAACTACATTGAAATCACAACAATAATAACGCAAATAGTTCTCAATCATCGAGATCATATAGTTAGTTTTCGGTGCTCTATGCTATGTTTGTAGGCCAGACGGCCATGCGTGTACGTGTATTATGCGATGATTCTACGCTCACGTCACACGCACAGTCGATTCGAGTCGAGTCGATTGCTACAAACTGGCGCAAACCATGGACCTATTTTCGCGTAAAATCTTTACTTTGAAAATAATTGTACAAATTCTGTGATCCATGCCCACATTATCATAATCCAAGCTTCTGCTTTCTTGGTCTTTTCATAAAATCTACATTGAAATCACAACAATAATAACGCAAATAGATCTCAATTATCGAGATCATATAGTTTTTTTTTCGGTGCGACCAATGATTCGGGCGAAGTTAGCCTGTTAAACAATATAAATCGCGCTATGGTGTCTCCAAAAAGGAATACGAAAAAATAAATGTGTAACATGGGTGATTTAAAGAGAAGATGAATTAGATAAAAACTTTTACTGGAGTCTTTTATACAAAAATAAAACGTGGCATTTTATAGCAGAGCAAATACCTTATAAACTAGCACATTTCAAGTGTTGACCGATCAGCGCATACAGATTAGTATACAGACTCTGTCAAATTATGTCGATCTCAGTACTAATGAATCACAATCAATTTCAACCTATTTTCAAATAATAGACAAAAAAGTAGAAGCTTGGATTATGATAAAAATTATATGATAAAAAGAGTAGAAAAGGAATAAAAGGATAAAAAGTAGGCCTATACAAAGAGGAGAAATAAAATTAAAAATGAAAGGAAAAAATAAACAGAAAAAAAACAATGTCTCAAAAAAGAAAAAAAAAACGAATGTTAAAATTAAATCATCTGACATAAAATTATCTTTAAAAAAAAATATTTAAAAAAAATGAAAATCGTTGGCACATAATTACAACCACCCCACCCCCTAGAATCCCGTGGATTTTCCACGGGCCCTGCTAGTACTATAATATCAGCAAGAAAAAAAAGAGGTTCGAAGTTCGCCCAAGCGGGATTCGAACCCGGGAGATTTGTGTACAAGCGCAGCGCTCTTTTCGATCACGCCACAACGAATAGTTGCACTATTAGGTTGCGCATTCGTTTATATAGCAAGTGCATGTGTCGCCTCTGTCACATCCTCAAATATCGGGACGCGCCCACGGCTAGCCACGTCAGCCAGGTACTGGCGCCCTTTGTTGTAGTCCTTGACAGCCCTAGGTGTAAGCTAAGGGGTAGACAGAGAGGATGAGGGAGAAGAGGGTTAATTTCAAATTGGAAGTACTCAAGATGGAGATTGTGCCTTTAGTATTTATGGTATTATGACAGTGAGAAAGAGATCATCTCTTTCAAATCCTCACTTCTGTTTCTTTGATTACTTCTTTAACGTTTAAGCTTCCAATTGAACCTACTTTAAAAAAAAGTTTAATGAAAGTTCCAATGCCCTTTGACCCTACATGAGATGGCCGAATCCCCCCCCAACCATTGTTTGCTGAAAATTACATACCCAGCACAAACTATTGAATCTTTAATCTTGGGAGTAATGGATCATGTGATATCATAATAATGTAAGTAATTATATTGATGATTAGTGCCCTAGAAGTATACACTTATTCTTTACAATAAAATACCATGCATATAGACAGATGAATAAGAACTTCAACAATTACCTCCTCTCCACCGACCACCACTCCATCTGTGAGATCCTGGATGCATAAAATTACATTGCGATCTTGACCGACGTAGTGTGCAACCTAGAAAGAACAAGGCGTTGCAATGTCAGAATAAAGGCAGGATATAGTATCGAAATATACATTAACATGAGAGGCCCTACACAATGTGCTTGTCTTATTAATTTACTTTGCATGCAGACCACAACCATCACACATGTCTTCTAAGAACAATTGACATTTACCAATATCCTACATCACATTAATATTAGTTCATAATTGTGCATATCCTCTCTTGTCCATCTCAGTAGCTAGTAACTCTGCTAAGAAAGCATGTTCATTCTTGTAAGCAACCAGGGGACTGACAGCTTTCAGCCCTCTCCGACTGACTTGGTAATGGGGATTAATAACTTAACACAGGGCACTCGTACATTTACTTGGTTTTGAACCCGTGACCTCCCGGTTACGAGACTACTGCTCTACCACTGACCCATCGCGTCTCATTAACTTCCAGCTTAGAATGCATGATAACACAGAGGCATAACCAGGCAGAAGAGTGACCCACTGCCAAATAGATAAATAAACTAATAAATTGTTTGAATTAAACGTCTTTTTAAAAAAAATATGCCTGATATGCATGGTAATAATATTAGTTGGCTCTACTGTGGGGGTTTCGAATGCTCATGGGACAATTAGTCTGCAATCAATTTACTACATTAACTGAATTCCGCACTTCACCTCCAGACCGAACACTATGCATACATGTAACTTTAACGCTAATCCTAAACCTAACCTAACACCCAATTGCATTCCTAAGCATAACTCTACTTTGAAGAAATGAAGGCCGGAGCAAATGTCCGATCGCCAGTATCCTACCCCCTCAAGGCCAGTCAACAGTACAGTCATACCTGCTTTAGCGACAACCAGTATAGAAAGGCCATATGTCGATAAAGACCATGTTTTTTGTTTCCCTTTAAACTGGTTTCTCGTTGAAATATGTACTAAATGAACCTTTACATAAAGACCACTTTTCTTGTTTCCCTTGAGCGGTCTTTATACAAAGGTTGTAATATATATACTATTTTAACTCCACCATGGCATGAGAAAGGACGGGTGGGAGTAAGAGAGAGAGGGGGGGCTGTTGGGTGGAGTCATCTCGTTGAGGGAGCAAGAAAGATACGCAAAGATATGTTGCTGTGTCGGCTCAGCTGTGTCGGTATTCTCGCTCGATCCTCATGTACTATATCAATGCAGAAGTTTAAACTCGGTGAGATGTATGATGTCGGTCAGCCGGCGAATTATTTTTTCTACGAACTGTGACTTTTTATCCGCTGTGACGACTTCGAGAGAGACTAAAACTATAATACATGTATTTTCTCGAAGTCTTACCAGCAATCATTAAACATTGTCATTGTCAACCTTACTATAATATCAGCAAGAGAAAAAAGGGGTTCAAAATTCGCCCCAGCGGGATTCGAACCCGGGAGATTTGTGTACAAGCGCAGCGCTCTTTTCGATCACGCCACAACGAAAAATAGGTTGCACATTTTTCTATATAACTACAATGCTGTCTAGTCTTGACGAAATAAACCGTATATTTATAAGGTCAGGGAAAATGCGATATGCGCAGGTAAAGATAGGAAAATTAGCCCCCGGCCCCGGGTTTATAGGGTTAAATTTGTAGACACTGGCACATTGGCACATTGGCATTAATGTACTCGACGGTAATTGGTGGCTAATTTTATCGGTAATCAGTGGCCTCTACCCCCCCACACTGAAAAAGATCTGGCGACGCCCCTCATAATCATAATGATCTCCTCTCCATCGACGACCACTCCATCTGTGAAATCCTGTATGCATAGAATTACAGTGCGATCTTGACCGATGTAGTGTGCAACCTAGAAATAACAAGGCAGTTATAATATCAGTTTAAAGTCTAGGTGCAATACATACATTGACATGAGAGGCTCGCTATGTTTTGCTTGTTTTATATCTTTACTTGCTCGCCGACCATAATCACATCTTCCACGATAAATTACATTTTCCATTATCCAACTACACATGAATAATAGTCTGTAATATTGTATATTCCTCTTTTGTTTGGCACAGTAGTACACAGTGGGTAAGAAATCAGATCCACAAAGACTCAGACGAAAACGCGTGCAACTGCTCAGCTCAGAAAGCCTGAGTAGGCCAAGGGCATCAATCCGGGGGGAGGGGGGACACGTCCCCACGACTTTCTAGGGGGGACATCATATCAAATGACCCCCCCCCCCTGTATTGTCAGAAAAGAAGAAAGAAGGGGAAACACCCATTTTGCCCCCCCCCCCCATTTTGATTTTTGTTTTAATAAGTGCTCACACTACCCCCACTGTGCTTAATATCGGTCGGCGCGATTTTCACATTTCCGGGTGCAAAAAAAAAGAAAAGAAAAGAAATCAAAATGGGGGCCAAAATGGGTGGTTCCCCTTCTTTTCTGACAAAACATGAGGGTCATTTGATATGATGTCCCCCCTAAATGTAGATTAACGCCTTGTCAAAGGACGTTAGTGTCGGGCTAGGATTTGAACCCTTTACCTTGTGATCTGCAGTCGAGTGACTTATCCACTAGACCACATCGCATTGTTGGAAGATGGAAAGAACACAATAAACTAGAATTTGCATATATACAAACATTCAAAAGGCAAAGTCTGTTGCAATTTTTAGTTTGCCTTTTTACATTTTTTCTATTTCAGAATCTTTCTAACTATTTAAAGCATGATACAGTGTATTATTACACCACTCACTGAGTGAAACTTACATTTCTAAATTTAATCTACACACTCTCCACTCCATAGGAAGCATACCAGCCATTTACATCCAAACCACAATTATGTTTGCATCTATAATCAGGTACCCAATCCTACCTTCCTTAAGAACACAATTGTCATGCCTTGGCTAAATTCACTTCGAGCAAATATCAATGGTCTTTTATCAACAAATCTACCCTAGCGGGTAATAAAGCAGTAATTCCTATTTTAATATTCATGTGCTAAAAAAACACAATTTGATTTTTCATGAGAATCATGGAGGGAGTGCTCTAGCTTGAAAAAACTGTACACAAACTTGTATCTATATATTAATACGCAAAATCGCCGCGGGGGGTGCGTAACGGTCTGCCAATGTGAATTTCTTGACATCAAACCCGTCTTTCCTCGACCCTGCCCGCCTCTGCCGTGGCGCGGGAACGGCGACACAATTCCAAATGGATGGGATCGGGCATGTCGCGTGCCACGTCGACCCCGTGGTCGCCGTCCATGTCGTTAAAGGTGGTTTCGGGGTCCCGGGAGGACGGGCGGACGAGAGCACGGCCGGCGTCGTCCGTGCAAGGAGGCGACGAACCCGCGAGTGAGTCGGCGAGGCGTGCACCCGCCCTCTGCACGTCTAATCAAAGAGATCACACTATCAAGAGACGGTCCAGTCCATGATGTGTTGTAGCAAATATGCACGTCGCAAAGGGTAGGGCCTATCCCGTGTTAGGCATCTTGCTATATGCAGTCTAATCAAAGAGATACACTATCAAGAGACACGCCACTCACGTCATGTAGCGTAGCACATGCATGATGCGATGGGTTGGGCCTATCCCGTGTGAGGCATCTTGCTATATATACGCAGCAGCCAAACTGACGTCAACGTAATACGTGGTTCTACGCTCACACACGTACACACACAGTCGAGATAATTCGTGCGACGGTTACAATATATTGGCACAAACAGTCCGATTTTTCGCGTAAAATCTTTACTTTGAATATATTTGTACAAATTCTGTGGACCATGCCAACATAATCATAGTCCAAGCTTCTGCTTTATTGGTCTTTTCATGAAAACTACATTGAAATCACAACAATAATAACGCAAATAGATTGTAATTGTCGAGACCATATAACTGAAGAGAAGAAAAATTCAGCGAGCTTAGGTAATATCACATGCCTCCGCACGGGCAACTCCCGCGGTGTCAGGCCAGTCACGGCGCTCACACAATGCAATTTAACCTATGCGGTAACTGCAGCACTCTAGCTATACTGTAGTACCTGTATATAGCGTGTATTTAGATCATTCAATGTTTCATGTTTGAGCCGTGCAATTGTTGTTTTCTTTTATTTCTTTTTGAATGTGATGTGAATGTGAGTACGGTACGTACATGCTATTACAGAAGTGTGCAAGGAATGATAGGCCTACAGGTGGAAGCAGGCGCGGATCCAGGGGGCAGGGGCCTTGGTCCCCCTCCCAGCAAAGAAAAAAAAGAGAGAGAGAGAAGGAAAAGAAGGGAAAGAGGAGAGAAAGGGAAAGAAAGAAGAGGAAGAAGAAAAGAAAAGGTGTAAAAAGAAGGAGATGGGGGGCGCGAAAGGGCCTTGCCTCCCGGGCTGTTGCCTCCCCTCATCAACAAAATAAGAGAGAAAAGGAAGGAAAGGGAAAGAAAAAGGAAAAGAGGAGATAAAGAGAAAGAAAAAAGAGGAAGAAAGGAAAAGAAGGGGATATCAGTTGCAATTTTCTCGCCAACAAGTTGTGAATCGAGGGCCAAAAACCTTGCCTCCCCCGCCCCCGCCAACAAAAGAGAGCTAAAATGGAACAAAAAAGAGTAAGAAGAAAAGAAAAGGGTGAAAAGAAGGGAGATCAGTTGCGATTAATCCCGCCAAAAACGTGTGAATCGGCCCTTGCCTCCCTTCCCCAGCAAACCTAAAAGAGAGAGAAAGAAGGGAAGGAAAGAAGAAAAAAGAGAAAGAAGAAAGGTAGGGAGATCAGTTGCGATTTTTCCCGCCAACAAGGTGTAGATCGGGGGCGCTTGCGTACTGACGGGGCTTGGGTGCTTGGGGCCTGCCCCAAATAAAATTCAAACGTGGTTTATTTCTAATTCGATACCGGTGATTTACAAATGTTGCTGAAATGACATAATTTTCCGAGATTTTTAGTACATTATACTTTTGTATGCGTTTGTTGGAAAATGACAAATTCCCAAATTTACAGTCAGGCAAGAAATATGCTTATTTAGAGGCCTACATGTCAGGGTCCGCGGAACGGCAGGGCTCGGGGCTCGAGCTCCACCCCTCCCCACTTTTTGTGAAAAAGTATATTAAAGAGAAATAGAAAGAAAGAGAAAAAGAAAGAAAGAATAGTGACCTGCCAGTGTCACAAAATAATGAGGTATCAAAATATGCTCATCTGACCGTGATTAAATGCCTAAAACCCTGAGCTGGGGCTCCGCCCCTGACCCCACGCCAATGAGTGACCTGCCAGTGTCACAAATAAGGTATCAAATTATGCTCATCTGACCGTAATTAAATGCCTAAAACCCTGAACTTCCGGTGGCTCTGCCCCTGGACCCACTCAATGGCCCTAAGGCGGACCCCTGGATGCTTATCTGACGGTAATTTAATGCCTAAAACCCTGAGCTTCTGGGGCTCCGCCCTTGACCCCGAATCACTTTGAAAACGTTGAGCGGGGCTTGCATGTAAGAGTGGGGTGATGCGGATTTTTGTCTGCCCCGGCCTCCCAAAAAAAAAACGTTTTTGCTCATTACGCCACATTACGTACCAATATTTGGCTCGCATAACTTCAAATTTGGGCCCCTAAGGAATCCTGGATCCGCGCCTGGGTGGAAGGGATATAAAACAAATATACAATGACTCATTCTCGGAACAAGCTAAAACTATTCGCACTCAGGAACATCAATAGTACTGTTCTCCCTCGGGCCGCGATGGCCCTCGGGAGAATATAATACGATTTGATGTTCCTTCGATGCTCGAGTGTCATTGTATATTTGTATATTTGTATATTATTTTCAGTGCATGCATGACAACAATATTCGTATAGATAACGAGAGTGAGGATCCGGAAAGGGATAGTGAAAAAGTAGGAACGAATTTAAGTGACGACAATAATCGTAATTAACGAAAGTAAAAGAAAGTATTAGTCTAAAATATATGCATCAATTTTAATTACAACTTATTGATTTCACTGTTTTCTTCCAATTTTCAAGTTTTATTACATGATACATATTTATAAAAAAAAATTCAAAATGATACATGGGACAGCAAACAAAAGGTTGATATTCTAACGAGTACAATATTAATGAAAAGAAGAAGAAAAATTATAAAATGATAAAAAGAAATTATCTTTAAAAATATTATTAAAAAAAAATAAAATAAAATAATAATAATAATATTAATAATAATAATCGATAGCACATATCTATTTTCAACCCCCACCCTCCTAGAATCCCGTGGATTTTCCACGGGTCCTGCTAGTCTATATATTAATACGCAAAATCGCCGCGGGGGGTGCGTAACGGTCTGCCAATGTGAATTTTTGACATCAAACCCGTCTTTCCTCGACCCTGCCCGCCTCTGCCGTGGCGCGGGAACGGCGACACAATTCGAATGGATGGGATCGGGCATGCCGCGTGCCACGTCGACCCCGTGGTCGCCGTCCATGTCGTTAAAGGTGGTTTCGGGGTCCCGGGGAGGACGGGCGGACGAGAGCACGGCCGGCGTCGTCCGTGCAAGGAGGCGACGAACCCGCGAGAGTGAGTCGGCGAGGCGTGCACCCGCCCTCTGCACGTCTAATCAAAGAGATCACACTATCAAGAGACAGTCCAGTCCATGATGTGTTGTAGCAAATATGCACGTCGCAAAGGGTAGGGCCTATCCGTGTTAGGCATCTTGCTATATGCAGTCTAATCAAAGAGATACTTTATCAAGAGACACTCCACTCACGTCATGTAGCGTAGCACATGCATGATGCGATGGGTTGGGCCTATCCCGTGTGAGGCATCTTGCTATATATACGCATCAGCCAAACTGACGTCAACGTAATACGTGGTTCTACGCTCACACACGTACACACACAGTCGAGATAATTCGTGCGACGGTTACAATATATTGGCACAAACAGTCCGATTTTTCGCGTAAAATCTTTACTTTGAATATATTTGTACAAATTCTGTGGACCATGCCAACATAATCATAGTCCAAGCTTCTGCTTTATTGGTCTTTTCATGAAAACTACATTGAAATCACAACAATAATAACGCAAATAGATTGTAATTGTCGAGACCATATAACTGAAGAGAAGAAATTCAGCGAGCTTAGGTAATATCACATGCCTCCGCACGGGCAACTCCCGCGGTGTCAGGCCAGTCACGGCGCTCACACAATGCAATTTAACCTATGCAGTAACTGCAGCACTCTAGCTATACTGCATGTAGTACCTGTATAGCGTGTATTTAGATCATTCAATGTTTCATGTTTGAGCTGTGCAATTGTTGTTTTCTTTTATTTCTTTTTTGAATGTGATGTGAATGTAAGTACGGTACGTACGTGCTATTACAGAAGTGTG